>JADBJO010007306.1:70093-87593 GCA_016801955.1 Conus betulinus | reverse complement strand
TTGTGAGATCAGATCACAGTAAAAATGCTCAAATAAGTCAGGCCACACCGATTTTGAACAATTCCAGGTGCTCTGTCCTGGCACTTGATGAGGTTTCAAGTTTTCTTTGTGGAAAGAGAAGCGAAGTTTTAAGCGTTGAGAACGACAATTCCCATTACAAGAAAAAAATAAAGACATATGGAGTTCATTGCTTTTCCCGTTACCAAAGACATCAGGGAACAATAAAAGGGCGATGAGTACCTTTGGGGTTGTCTCAGGTTAGTCTGCCTGGAACCACACTGACCAAGAAAGGCAAACATTCGGTACGAAGTTTGCCAAACAAGAGTGCTCAAGAAGATGACGTGGCCAGGTGGCATGGTGAGGGTGACACAGGTTCTCATGAATATGTGACACAGGATCGATCCATTCAGTGTTGGTGTCTGTATATATCCTGCACAACGATCATTTAATGGCATCACATTCAACATGCTATGTATGTCTTTAGATTCCTGTATCAACAATCACATTCAGCATGCTATGTATATCTTTAGAATCCTGTGTCAACAATCATTGGCCTGTCATCTAACACTATACAGACTATGTTTGTCTATATATCTCCACAATAATTGCTCTCCTGTCAACAACACAGGACACGCTGTGTATGTCTGTGTATCTCCTGCACAGCAACCAGGTTCCTGCTATCCATCATTGAACATGCTATGTACATCTAACTGTATCCTGCTCAACAACCATTGCACTTTTGGTTTAACCTTGGGTGTTATGTGTGTGTGTGCATATATTGCGCAACAGCAATTTTTTTTTTATCTTAACACTAAACATGCTATGTATGTTTGTATGTATTCGGCACTACAGCCATTCTATTATCGCAACATTGGACAAACTATGTATGTGTGTATGTATCCTGTGCACCATCCATTCTCCTGCCATCTTCACACTGGGCATGCTAGGTATATCTATATTTATTCTGCAAAAACAACCTTTCTACTGCCATCTTCACACTGGGCATGCTAGGTATATCTATATTTATTCTGCGCATCAGCCTTTCTACTGCCATCGTCACACTGGGCATGCTAGGTATATCTATATTTATTCTGCGCATCAGCCTTTCTACTGCCATCTTAACACTGGAATGAAATGGATGTCTGCATGTCGGTCGCATAGACCCAAAAAGGCACACCTCCAGATATACGCGGTTTTTTATTTTTTTTTTTTTTACGCAAACCTTTTTTTTTCTTCAAGTAAATATATGGCTAAGAAAATAATCTCCTTTCCGTCCATCTTTGTTTTTCTATCGTTGTGAAGGAAAAACGTATGAATTATGTTTGGTTTAAACTTCAATTGATACGATTTCACGGTTTTTGCGTCCAAACAGTATGTCTTTACATATACTGGTCAGTTTTCTTGCCAAAGATGTACTGTTTTTTGCTCAAAATTGTTCAATTTTCGAGAACATAATTATGCTTGAATGAAACCAAAGCATCCGCAGAAAGTTTGTTTCAGGCGTGTCTGTGTGAGTGTGCATCATATCGAGATGACCACCAAGCGCCAGTTCCTTCACGCATCAAAAGTGTAAAGGACTTCCTGACACTGCCCATTCCCTGTTTGTGAAGCCTGCCAAACAGACTTTGATGGTCATCTTAGAGACGGCTCATTCCTCACCTGAAAGGGGAAGGAGGAGTTACAGGTATGGTGGGAGAAGAGGGTGGATGCGGGGCAAGGGGAATGGCTTGAGGGGGTGGGGGGTGGAAGGAGTGAAGCAGGGGAAGCCTACCCACTGCTCGTTCATCAAGCCCGCCAAAACAAAGCACGACCTAACCTTGACGGTGATTTTAAAGATGGCTAGTCACCGTCGGGTAGGGAGGGGGTGGGGGGCTGTGGGTGTGGTGGGAGCTAACAATGGATGCTTGTAAGAGAGGGAGGGGGGACAGGGGTGAGCCTACTGTTGACCGTATGCATGTATGCTGGGAACAGTGTGTGTGTGTGTGTGTGTGTGTGTGTGTGTGTGTGTGTGTGTGTGTGTGTGTGTGTGTGTGTGTGTGTGAGAGAGAGAGAGAGAGAGAGAGAGAGAGAGAGAGAGAGAGAGAGAGAGAGAGATTATAAATGATGGATGGTGTGCATAAACAAATTAATTACTGAAAGAGTACATCATATTACCAATGGAATGAATAAGCATTTGACGTTTGAATAAAAGGAGGGAGGAAAATAATAAAAACAATTACAGTATAACAAAATACTAAATAAGTGCATAGAAGTGTTGTAGTAAGAAGTACCTTTAAAACATAGATAAGAGAGAGAGAGAGAGAGAGAGAGAGAGAGAGAGAGAGAGAGAGAGAGAGAGAGAGAGAGAGAGAGAGAGAGAAGAGAACAGTGAGAGAGAGAGAGAACTCAGAACTCAGAATTCAGAGCTCAGTGAACCTTTTATTCCATCAACACAAGGTCTGATGATTGTTTTAGACAGAGCCTATTCTTTCAATCTGTCCTTGCTAAGCAAATCATGCGTTCAGATTTTAAAGATATCAAAAAAGAAAGAAAAAAAAAATTTGAAAAAATGACAGGCACATAGGATTGTGGTGTACATGATTCATACACACATACACGCACACACGAGCGCGCGCGCGCGCGCGCGCGTACACACACACACACACACACACACACACACACACACACACACACACACACACACACACACACACACACACACTGACTGACTGAAACCACGTACTGTCCGATTAACAGTGTTGTACTGACATCTAAAAAAAAACTTAATTAATTAATGAGAAACGAAAATAATACAAATAACACCTGCGTGACATAACAATCATAAAGGAAAATTAGCAGGGGAACATTTAACATTTATAAGTCAAATAATAAAATCAGAAAATCGTAACAATAAAACAAATTACATCTTAAACTGTACTGAAAGAAATTTCTCTCTCTCTCTGTGTCTCTCTGTCTCTGTCTCTGTCTGTCTGTCTGTCTGTCTGTCTGTCTCTCTCTCTCTCTCTCTCTCTCTCTCTCTCTCTCTCTCTCTCTTCACTCAGAACTCCATGAAAAAAGAACCCCCCCGTCGTGGTTGTAAATGAAATTTTCGGCTTTATTTGCCTTCGTCAGCAGCACATGACATCCTCCCTGAGTGCCAGCAGGTAAGGTAGTGAGGAAGAGACGTAAATATTTCAATATGACGTAATATAAAACAAATACGTACTAGAATGATACGTAACTCGACAGACGTGTCACTGTGTGTGTGTGTGTTTGTGCGTGCGCGCGTGCGCGTGCGAGGACGAGTGTATGCGCTCGTGTGTGTGTGTGTGTGTGTGTGTGTGTGTGTGTGTGTGTGTGTGTGTGTGTGTGTGTGCGCGCGTAGTCTTCAATTTAATGTCCATTCACGTTATGTGGTCTAGACACACAAAATAGAATATATATATATATATATATATATATATATATATATATATATATATATATATATATACTGAAAAATGGAGGGAAAGAAGTGTGGAGATGTGGAGGAAGAAAGGGTGTGGGGGGGGAGAGAGAGAGAGAGAGAGAGAGAGAGAGAGAGAGAGAGAGAGAGAGAGAGAGAGAGAGAGTGCAGGATAAGAGGGGTGCCGGGGAAGGATGGAGGATGTTTTTTTTGACCTTTTCTTTTAGCATCAGTTATCGGATCAATGGAGCACCTAAGGCTGTCATTTTCTTCTTCTTTGTTTGTTCCTTTGTTGTTTCTTTTTCCCTAAGGCCAAAATCCACCTCTTCATTTTTTGGTACTTCACATTGTCCTCTTCATCTGAAAAAAAGCGGAAAAAATCAAAAACAATTTCCAGTACTAGGTTTTTTTTTTTTTTTAACCAGTCTCTTACATACCATGCGTAGTTTGTGTGTTCTCATACAAATGGACATATTTTTGCTGATCTTAGTGTTTTGGCGTTTGATACAAAGTGTCTTGGTTTGTTAATGTACTAATGTGTGGTGTACTGGCACACTCACTCTGATAATGTGTTGCTTATACTAAGAAAACAACATAGATGAAAAAAGACATAATTATTTTCAGTTTTTCATTTTGTGTTACACACGCACCCACACCCACACACATACACACTCTCTCTCTTTCTCTCTCTCTCTTTCTCTCTGTCTCTGTCTCTCTCTCTCTCTCTCTCTCTCTCTCTCTCTCTCTCTCTCTCTCTCTCTCTCTCTCAAATATGTTAACAATGGTAGTTACATGTTAAAGGCACGGTACCAAAGCAAAATTTATGCGTAAGCACACAATTCTGTATATACTCACGCCTGAAAAGATATCTTTGGTCCCAATTGCCCGTCTCCCTCTCCATCCCTCTACCTAAGCGCGTGAGCACTCCTCACATCACCCACTACTACCACACCAGCACCCACCCACCCATTCAACCCCCCCCCCCCCCCCCCAAAAAAAAAAAAAAAAAAAGCGAGCGAGAGACACAGAAAGAAAGAGAGAAAGGGGATAGGGAAAGACAGACACACAGACAGACGGACGGACAAAGGCGGCGTATTTTAAATGAATTTAGGGGTTGTTGCATGTCGTCTCCCCACTTGGCTGTTCCCCGATGAAGCCAACCTTATAGCGAAAAGAACAGGTCCAGAAGGAAGACATGAGGAGAGAGCCAAGAAGCGAGACAACCGGCATACGACCTCTCCCTCCTCAACTCCCCCCCCCCCTTCCACAGATCTCCGGGCTCTCCCCCTCTCCACCCCCCCAACTCTCCCCCCCAGAGATAACCCGCTTTCCACCCCCCTCTCCCCCTTTCATACCTAACGCAGGACAATACAACAACTTTTTCCCCCTCCCCTCTCTCTCCCTTCTTCTCAAAAAAACATTCTGTGTGTTTCACAAATAACTTACAGTTCCTTCGAGATTTACACTCTCTAACCTACTTTGGGAAGTTTTCCTTTTAACCCCCTTCGGACATTATACTGTTTCGCAAAAAGGGGTCGCAGAGGGATACTCGTGTGTGTTTTTTTTGCAAATACTGACACACATTTTACTCAGTAGGGCCTAATATGATAAAGTGGCTGCATTTGCAATGTGTCTTTGAAGTAATGGATTTATTGATGCCAAATAATATATCTGTGTTTGATAATTTAATCATGGTTTTTTTTTTTTGTTGAGAGACAGAAAGAGAGAGAGAGAGAGAGAGAGAGAGAGAGAGAGAGAGAGAGAGAGAGAGAGAGAGATCTTTCTACAAACAGAAACACTGGCAGTCACAGTAAAATGAACTCTTATACAAGATATTATAACCAATGGAGTTCAAAAAATTATAAGTTTTATTTAAAATTGTACTCACCAGCAGATGATGACAGATAAATGCGTCGCAGATCTATATGCTCCCCCCTCTCAGACCGGTTAACAGCAGAAAAACAAGACAAGGACACCGACGTATTTCTCTTATATTGATCGTTATTAAGCCGATTTAGTGACATACGCTTTTCATACACTTTGACCATGACTGTGTCTGTCATACTATATTGGACTGGTAAGGATTTAGCATTGAAACACCTTATCAAAACTGCATTTCCTTTGATGGCGCTGAAATAGTCTGTAAAGTTGAACACAACATCGCTTGTTCTCGTACATTCGTTTATTCGAAAACGCACCACTTGATAAGAATGTACGTGGAGTATAAACTGGCACTCCCATCTGATGGCCTCAAACAGACTTTGATCACCGAAATGACTTTGGGCAAGGAAATGACCCTTTGAATCTTCAACAGTGAATTCTTTCACTTCAGTGTTTTCCAGACAAGAAGACAAGCCAGAAACAGTCAGTGAAGAGTTCTGTGGCCCAGAAGCACTTCTGTTAAGTCGGTCTGCAGTGGTCTGTTGTGTGGTAAATCAATGATTTTGGTCCTCTGAGTCGTAACAGGGTTCAAACGATGTTTGGTTTGTTCACTCTCTGTTGCATTTGGTAAACGAACTATAAGTTTGATAGTATTCACAACGTCGGTGTTTTTTCGTGACTAAATTTTCCAACATTGTGTGTGCGTGCGTGCATGCCGTGCGTGCGTGCGTGCGTGCGTGTGTGTGTGTGTGTGTGTGTGTGTGTGTGTGTGTGTGTGTGTGTGTGTGTGTGTGTGTCTGCATGATATGGCGAAAGAACAAATTACTAGACAGGTATTCATGAAGATAGTATGTTTGACAGCTATATGCTAAAATTCATCTATCAATGTGTGGTGCAAGGTTTACAGCGCTGTATCACTCCAAGACAGAAAAAAGCCCTTTCATGTAAACATGTAAAAGATCTTGTTCAGTTTATCAATACAAAAAGATGTGGTGCATCTGTAATGACCCTCAACAAAGCACAGAAGCACAAAGGAAAAAGCGGTACAAAGGAAAGAACAATAAAAGTAAAATGCTGTTTTTCAACCAGGAAAAAGATGTGCTAAACAATCAAACAAACTAAGAAGATGGAAATGTGCTCCATGGTATGTATTCAGGTGAGTTAGCCGAAAACATGAAGAAACATGTGGATCAGCACAAAACCAGGACAAATGTTATATTTCCCGTTGGTTCCTGTTCTTGCTTGATTGATTGGTTGATTGATGATTGATTGATTGATTGATTTTGATTGATTGATTGATTGATTGACTAGTTTTCTTCACTTGCGAAGATTAGTGGGAAGTCAATCAATCAATCAATCAACCAGTCCTGTTCTTGTGATTCCAGTTGACCTTTTCCATCAGAATCAAGCTTGTCTCTCTGAGGGAACAAGGGGGTTTCCAGTAAACTCTCTCTCTCTCTCTGTCTCTCTCTCTCTCTCTCTCTCTCTCTCTCTCTCTCTCTCTCTCTCTCTCTCTCTCTCTCTCTCTCTCTCTCTCTCTCTCTCTCCTCTCTCTCTCTCTCTCTCTCTCTCTCTCTCTCTCTCTCTCTCTCTCTCTCTCTCTCAGCCTCAGCCACTTCAGTGGCATTGTGCTCATGCTGCTCATTCCTGCTGCCCACACACAGCCACACCCTGACTAGTCTTCCTGCAGTACCGCAATCCGCAAGGAGCAGTGAGTGTTAAGTTGTGGTAGGCAAACCATTGATTAAACTCTGCACTGCTGCTGAATCTGTTCACTGGCGTTCAGTACTGCTTGGACGCGGAATCAGCACGGATGAAAATTCCCGTCCAATGGGCGTCACCACTCTGTTCTCATGAACTTGGAAATAGCGACAACCACGACTCACCATAGGCATAAACGTGGAGAGAATATCGAAACTGAGAACACCATGAGAGCATGGCCAAAGAATATGAGAATATGTTTGGCGCTGATCGGCGTGGACGGTGAGGGGAGGGTGGGGGTGGCGAAAAGGAGTATCTTAAGGAGTAAAGTGCCAGATTCATAATCCTAATGACCCTGAGGTTGCAAGTTGGAATCTCCACTGGACCGTTTCTCTTTTTTTTTTCCCCTCAGACATAACATTGCTTCCGATCCCCCTTTTTTTTCCCCCCAAAGTTCAAATGAGACTATGAACCGATGTTACGTGTGTTAACGCACTCATAATATCTTGTACACATGTAAAATCCTATAACTAGTTCTCGGAAGAAAAAGCCAGTACAATCGTTGGTATAGAAAATCAAGGCGAAGACTGACATCAGACTGAATGAGAGGGAAACGAACTATTAACACCAACAGGCAGTCGGCCGTACTCTAGTAGGCAGCCCGTTGTGTAAAAATAAACGCGCATTGTAAAGGACTTTGAGCTTGGCATCTAACCGAGGATAGGCGCTGTCTGGGTAGGATGACAGTAATGACGCTGGGAATTCCAATCCAGTCTGACACAGAATTTTTTTTTCTGTCCCAACCTCTGCGCCACCTCAGAGGCAGTGCACTCACGCCGCTCTCATTCCGATACCCCCCCGTCCACAGCCACAGCCCGGTCGGCCCTGCCGCAGCCCCCCGCACCGGCAATCCGCAGGGAGCAGTCAATGTCAAGTCGTCAAGAGGCAACCCACCGGAGGAGACACTGCACTGCTACTGAGTCACTTCAATGGTGTTCAGTGGCACCTGTTCTGATCTAACAAATGCAGGACACCACCTACTAAGCCCCCTACTGACGACAATAATTGCTTAGTCGCGGAGTCGACGTGAGTGAGCTCTCCCTCCGAAGGGCGCCACCACGTCCGTCCAACGACAGCCCCCATGGACTCGCCGATACCGATGACCCCGACGGAACCAAACCAAAGCCACAGACGTGGAGAAGACATCGAAATTGAGGTCACCATGAGAGCAGGGCATGAAGGGCCACAGAATTTGAGAGACTTTTTTTTTTATGCTAATCGATGAGAACGAGGATGATGATAAAGATGATGCTACGGATTTCCATTTCGGTCTGAGACTACATGACGGGCTGTACTCTACGCTTCCTTTCATAATATATCCTGGCGTCAACCAGGCCCGCGAGATACAGGCACAGACACCTGCAGTATTGGTCAGGAAATTTGAGCAACACCCTCAGAAATGCATTCATTAAGTGGATGAAACTCGACTGTGTGGTCCCAGTCTTCCCAACTGAGTCTGCAGCAAACTCAACTCTGGGTAGGAGCCAGTTGGGGCAGAAAAACCCACATGACTCTGATGGGATTCGAACCCACGACCTTCCAGCCGGGAGTCTACGACGCTAACCACTTCGCCATGGCGGCTGGTGACTGACACATAATTAATGGTGCGATATACACACAACACTCACCAGCCGCCGTTGTTCGTATTTTGGATCAGAGATTTAGCAAATTGAATGTTCGATCAAAAATGAATTTTAAAAGTCTGCTTGTTGATCACAGTCGTTTACATGACATAGATCTTATAGTACATGCACTTTGATTATAAAGAGATAAAGGCCGTAGGGAACCATTTTCTCCTGTCGGAAAGTTCGGAGGGGGGGGGGGGGGGGGGGATGAGGGGGCATATTTCACCGCAGTCTGATGAAGCGCTAAGCTGTAGATCCATTTACCACTATATCCTTCTGTGGCAGGTAATCATTTCTGCAGTATCTCCAATCAGACCTGGCTGCTTTGTGCTAAGGACTTTTCACTCCACCATCAGTGAGCACGGGAGAGGTAAGAGAAGGAACGTGTGAAACTACATATCAGTCTTGGCTGACAAATCATCACATAGTTTTGTGTCCAGTGCTTCCATTTGGGAGGAATAAGGCAGCAGACAATTATTTTTAGGTAAAAAGTCAGCTAACATACTACTCCTCCAGAACAGATAATGATTAGTGGCGTGCTGCTGATATTGTGTGTGTGTGTGCGCGCGCGCGTGTGCGTGTGTGTGTGTATGTGTGTGTGTGTGTGTGCGGGGGGGGGGGGGGGGGGGGGGGGGGTGTGGGGGTGTGAACGTGTGAACGTGTTTGTGTGTGCCTGTCTGTGTGTCTGTGTCTATGTCTGTGTGTCTGTGTGTCTGTGTATGTGTGTGTGTGTGTGTGTGTGTGTGTGTGTGTGTGTGTGTGTGTGTGTGTGTGTGTGTGTGTGTGTGTGCGTGCGTGTGTGTGTGTGTGTGTGTGTGTGTGTGTGTGTGTGTGTGTGTGTGTTTATCAGTGTGTCTGTGTGTACATAGGTGCCTGCGTGCGTGCGTGCGTATGTGCGCATGTGTGTGTGGTGGGGGGGGGGGGGGCGCGCGCACGCGTAGATATTTGTTGGTTTTGCCACGTATGAACATGTTCACAACATCCTGTTACTGCAGCATGGTTGGCGATCAGAAATGTGAAGTAAATACTGATAGTTCCCTATGAATGTATTATCCTGTGTGTTGCATACATGTAAAACATATTGATACATAAACATGGATGCATACATACGTACAAAGACCTACCCACTGACAGATATACACAAGTCATGCATGCACTCACGTTCACGCCAAGAGAGATTTTGGCGAGTCTACATGCGTTTACCAGCATACACACAGACAGAAAATTAGACAGATAGACAGACAAAACACAGAGACAAACAAGCACACACACACACACACACACACACACACACACACACACACACACACACACACACACACACACACACGTGCGCCTGTGTGCTACATGCATGATAGCTGCATACATCAGATCTGCTACATGTTTTGTTTGAGAAAAATGCAGGACATCAAATCCATTGTTTCTGTGACAAGAGTTGGGAGTGGTTGGTGGGTTCTCTAGGGGAAGGACTAGGAATATTTTCTCTATGAGAATTATATTAATATTTCACCACCACCCTCTCTCTACCCAGTGGTGGGAGGAGCAACTTTCCAGTGCCGGTCATCAAAAGAAATTACTGTTTATTCTGGGTACTGTTAAAATACTCAATAGTGGCTCTGAGACAAATTTCCTTAGGCTTGTTCTTTTAAAAGTACTTGTAGCTCCAAGAGACAGAAATTAAAGAGAGAAGTTCAAACATTCAACACTGATTGAACAACAGAGAACTGACACAAGTTAAGTGCAATCTCACACATCAACTTTACTTGCTTACACACTGGTAAATATATATGTATTGTGTGTGTGTGTGTGTGTTTGTGTGTGTGTGTGTGTGTGTGTGTGTGTGTGTGTGTGTGTGTGTGTGTGTGTGTGTGTGTGTAATAGGCTGAGTTTAAGTTAAATACATGGCCATGTCAATGTTACCCTGATTGCATACTCTTTTACGCATCCACCTTACTTGCATACACCCAGAGCAGTAGTGAAGGTGGTAATCATAGACATGTTCTCACTGTTTCATCATTAGGAAAAGGAAAGTTCAGAATGAACTGGTTGCATTGAAGTCCAATTGGATTATGGTACCTCAGCCTAAGTCAGAGAGGATAGTTGATCTCTCCATTGGCTGGTGACTGATCCTGATGTGTAGACCTGTTGCTGTAGTGCTGGGCTGTGTCTTTCACAACTGGTCTTGCCCAGTGTTTATGATATAGCCCTGGTTTCTGGCATAGCCATGGCATATGGCATAATCCTGGTTTCTGGCATAGCCATGGTGTATGGTTTAGCCACAGTTTGTAGCGTGACCATGGTCCCACGTCTGTGTGATAATGAGAACCTGGTCTGTAGTTAAGTAGCTGAGTGGCTGGCTTGTTGTCGAGTTCACACATTGGCCCTCTGTCTTTCAGAAAAGGTGTGAGAATTTAGCCAGCAAATGTTTGCTCTACTGTAGAGTTTCTACTATAATTATTAATCTCCACTTTTGTTTAAAGGCTGGGTTAAGCTTACAAAAGGGTAGGAGATGATAATACAATGCTAATAGTTTTAATCAAATAACTCTTCATTTTTTTTATGAATTTAATCACATTAACAGGGAATAGACTTATCCCAAGTACACATGTGGTGTAGACTTAAAGTCATACACTACAAATCATTCCAACAATCATCATTTTTTATAAATCAACTTAGCAGATTTCACCTAGTACAGGCATACTATTTTTCTGATCTAAGTTTATCATTCAGTTATCATCTTGACAGAAAGAATTGCATACTGGCAAAAGTCAGGTGTGATCAGATTGTTAATAAAGAATTATAACCACATGCAGATAGCTTTTACCACATGGTGGCAAGCAAACTACTACTCAGAACAATCATTCCTCATTTGGATAAAATACCACCAAGTATGGGTGCAAAATTACACTGTTAAACCACATGGTATACATGTAATCAATGCATAGATTTGTAATGTAATACATAGTTTCAACTTACATTTCTGGGATAATAGTAAAGGTTAGACAGGGAGTAGAGTGGAAGAGATAACCGTGCCCCCACTCCAGGTTTACTCTGTCTTTCTGTGCTTCACCTACAGGAGGTCTGAGGAACGGTGAATGTGCGACCCTATGTGTGTGTGCTATATGCATTTGTAAACTGTCAAATCAGATTTCTGATCTGACTGGCAGGTGTCAATTAAACATTGTGAGTGAGAGGTGGAGGGATCTATTCCTATCATCATTCACCTTGGAAATCATTTGAACTTCAACAGTGCCTCAGCATTGAGATCAACGACTGATAATTTATGCACACATCGCATGCTAATGAGCAAAGCACTTGACCAACGCAATTTCGTCACACCCACCCCAAACACATTAGACAGGTACAGGGGAAGGGGGGTGGATATGGAGGGGAGGGGAGATGAGCGAGAAGCAAGCCCTGTATCTTTGTGTGAGCAACAGGCAACACAGTTGTGATGCAAGATGAATGTTTCATGTGTCACACCACTACAGTAGGGGGTTAAGGGGGGAGGGAGTCATAGGAAAGAAGGGTGGGGAGAGACTGGAAAGGCACACATGGAGTGATGCATTTTTTTTTTCCTTGGGATACTTTCACTACATCAAGGCGAGAAGGATGGGGGGGGGGGGGAGGGGTGGCATAGATTTGATATCTATTCATTTGTTTAGGGTTTGCACAGTGTGTACAAGATGGGGTTTGGGAGCAATCAGGGGGAGTTGTCAAGCATTTCCTCACAGTTCCTCTGGCCAAAATCTTTACAGAAACATACTTTAACTGCAGGTATATCGCACTGTTGCTTTATACAAAAAATAACTATAATTACTAAAACGCTTATTTTGTAATGTCTCCTTGAGCGATTTTAAGCTTTACACATTACCTAGATATTGCAAGTATTCCATCATTTAGATTTCTATCAGCTCAAATCTAGGATCCCTGTTGCTGTTTCAGTCACCACTCATGTTACATTGACTGTGATAGTTTCAAAATATTCTTGAAGCAGCCATGTGATGAATTTCCTCTCATGGCCATGTGAATTGTTCACCAATGTCAGGGTCTTTCAATTTACCAAGAATGAAGTTTAGATGGTATATGGGGAGAGTTGTAATTTAAAGAAGACTGAGGAGAGATGGGGGATATTTGTGTTGAAAATGAAAGGATCAGTAAGGAAATGAAAAAAATCAGACAGAAGCTGCATCTAACAATGGTATGGTATGAGGACTTGAGAAAAACAAAAACAAACAAAAAAAAAAACAAAAACAAAAAAAAAAACTACACAACAATGATGCAAAGAAAGCTTTTGAGATTGTAGTAAAGGAAACTAGACCAAACAAAAGCAACAGAAAACCACAAGAAAGACGGCCATTGCTGCACCCCAGGAAGAAGCCATGAAAAATGGACTGAATATTGCTTAGAGTTCTGTGATAATCAGAGCAAAGGATACCCAAGTGTTCTAATGAAAGATCCTTGAAAAAAGACAAAGAAGACAGATGCAGTGAAATCTTTGAAATGTGAGAAGGCTACATACAGGCGTAAGACTACTTGTCATCTTTAACTACGTCTGGTGAAATCATGTGAAAAATTCTCATTAATAATTCTAAATGGTGTTACCTCAGTTGATAAGCATGAAGACTATAGATATATAGCACATAATGGGGCAAGTATCACAGATTTTTTTTTATTTCAAGGTGCCTTTTAGAACATGCTCTAAGCATGAGAGTGCTCAACATTGCTGAATCTAAACATTTACCTATTGAATTAAGATTAAACTTACCAAAAAATGTAAAACACAATCAAAATAGATCTGTAAAACATGTCATTCAAAGGTTCATTTGGAAGAAGGATCGTTTAAATGAATATCAACAGGCCTTCAAGTCACAGAAGATACTAGATATTTTGAACGAAGCTGTAATTCTGATGACTATTGATGTCAACCTGGCACTCAATAAATTTTACGAATGTTTGACTCTTGCAGGCCAATGTATGAAAAAGCATATTGTTATAAGGTGAAAAGAATAACAATTCCTGGTTCGATAGTGAATGCCGAAATGCAAGATCAGGTTTATTGCAATCCTTGCAAAATTTTACATATTGCAAGAACGAAATACAAGTCAAGGAACTGAGGCTTACACTTACACGAATAAAAACGAAGAGAACACAAACACTTGCTCGTTAGAAAAACAAAAAAAGATAAATTATGCATGCTGGCTGCTCTTGAGACAAATAAAAATGATCCCAAGAAGTTCTGGGAGACTATTAAGTCAAAGGTAGGTACGAAAGCACTAGAAAACTCCATCGCAATTGAAGAATGGTACAATCACTTGCGTAAGGTTTATACCAACTTTGAACAGGTAAACGAACCATATTCTGGATTCAGCGATTATTTTGTACCTTTAGCTAATCAGATGACCAACAATAATAATAATGACACTAGTTTCTGCTGTAATTTAGATACTTCCACCCTAGACTGGGAAATAACAGAATTAGAGGTTAAAAATGCAATGCAATCACTTGGGAGTGGTAAAGCTGCTGGAACCGATGGATTTAGTGGTGAATTTTACAAGGATACTCCTCCATTAGTCAGTTTTTTTTTAACAAATTTTTCAATAGACTGTTTGATTCTGGGAAATTTCCACACATGTGGTCAGAAGCAATTATACATCCTCTGCATAAAAAGGTATGTTTAATTTTCCAGACAATTACCAAGGCATCTCATTGTTAAATATCAGTGGCAAATTACACACCTCTATTCTGAACAAACGTCTTACACAGTGGGTGGAAGAAAATAATGTAATCAATGAGTCACAGGCAGGATTCAGGAAGAGTTATAGCACAGTCGACCAGGATTCAGGAAGAGTTATAGCACAGTCGACCACATATTTACTTTTGTATCACTTGTACACAAACAGTTATCTTCTGGCAAAAAAGCTCAGTGCAGCATTTATCAACTTTAAAAAAGCCTTTGATCTAGTGAATAGAAATAAATTGGGGTTAATACTGAATAAAAATGGTGTGCAAGGTAAAGGCATCATGCAAGTAAAAGTATGTGCCAAGTCGTTAAGGCTAGAGTTCAGGCAAACAGTGATTTTACTGAAGCCTTTACATGTCCTCATGGTTTGAAACAAGGTGACAACTGTAGTCCTATTTCATTTTCGCTATTCATAAATGAACTTGCAAATGACGTTGCATTATCTGGAAAACGTGGAATAAGCTTATCCCCCGATATTCTTCACATTCTTGTTATGCTTTTTGCTGATGACGTTCTCCTTCCCATACCGTAACTGGTCTTCAAAAAACAACCAGATATATTAACTAACACTGCCAATAAACTAGGACTGATTGTGAATGAGGAAAAATCTAAAATTATAATATTTCATAAAGGAGGGCATGTTGTCTCACGAGGTAAATGGTTTCACAATGGTATACAATTGCAAGTTGTGACTGAGTATGAATACTTAGGTGTCATTCTTTCCACCGGTTTAACTTTTTCTTATTCTTTGGAGGACAAGGCGCTCAAAGCTAAAAATGTGTTTTTAGTGTTTTGAAAATTTTGTGGTCTCCAGGCGAAAACAGTCCAAAACTTTTCTTCAAAATTTTTGATAGCCAGATCCAGCCAATGTTGTTAACATATGGCGCTGGAGTTTGGGTTTAACTGCAAACCCTGCTATAATTGAAAGAGTACATCCTTTGGCTATTGAACGTCCTCTGAATGCAAGTACACTTATATATTCTGAAACTGGCAGATACCCATCATGTATTCAGACTTTCATAAAATGTGTAAAATATTGGCTGGAATTGACCCGTATGGAAGATAGCCATATCCCAAGAAAATCCTATAAAATGTTATGTCGTCTGCATTATAAGGGCAAAAAGAACTGGGTAAATAATATATGTTTGATATTATATAAATATGGTTTTGGATTTGTGTGGGAAAATCAAGGGTTGGAAAATGTTACATGTTTCATGCATGCCTTTAAACAAAGACTTGTTGACTGTTATTTACAAGACTTAGATGCTGCTATTAACTCAAAAGAAAGATTTCAGTTCTACTCTTCGTTTCGACAACTCTATGATGTTCCAGAATATATGTCTAGAAAAAAATTCATATCTTAGAAAATACTTGACAAGAATTAGACTTGGAGTTTCACAACTAAGAATTCATGAGTCTAGATTTTCAATCACAAGAATTGTCCATTTTGTCCTGGTATTGAAGAATCTGAACTGCATTTTATACTAGTGTGTAATTAATATAAACACAAGAACAAGCTATGTAGATTAATGGAATATTCTGGACCTGAAAGTTCTCGAAAAAATAAGTTTAAAGGTTAGTTTAAAGGTTGGATTTGAAAGATGTAGTAGTTAAAAAGTCAGGAATACCTAATACCAAAGAGGAGCTCCAGAGCTTGGGATCATAAATATGGAAGGAATGGAAGAATGCAGGAAGTGACAAGTGTTATGCAGCATTTTTCAGACAGAAACTACCTGACAGAACCTATCCTCTTTGACTGATACTAGCAATCTGACAGATTTTCCTAGTCTTTTGTTTCATAGAAAGGGAGGAGTCAGTTTCTTGCGCCCAAACTGCCATCAACGCCAGATTGTTTGCACTGTCAACTGAAACTTTACCACAGCCAGTGGGAAGTTATTGAAAGCCATGGATTTAGCCAGGATGGGTTTTAATGTCTGCTGTACTTCCTGTAAGGAATTTGAAGGCATGTGGGCCAACATATTATGGTTATTTCTTTTTTCTTGTTTTGCATTTTCTCTTACTGATGGACTGCAGGAAAGTGCTAGTTTATTTGATCTTAATAATCATTTCTCATCTGCCATTTACTGGCGAGACTTTGTGTAAGAGACCAGTGAGTAGAACCCAATTATACAGTGCACTAATTTCAGACAATGACGGCTCTTACCTGTGATTACTTTTTCACATATATGTCTAGAAGGGTCTGGATTATTCGTTCCTTCTTCTGAACAGGCTGATATTGTAGACCATGCTGTCAATGGAACAACCTGCAAGATTCAGTATTTATGCCAGATTTACGTCCCCGTTGATTGTAAAGAATGTTTCTGCTGCCTTGAAAGCATTGCTAACAGCACAACTGCCTGCAGGGTCAAGCCTTTCACACACAGGTTATTCAAGGAGGGGAGTGGATGGGAAGAGCAGGGACACTGGGGACAGGTGCGAGGAACGGGTTGGAGGGTATTTCATGTGTTGATTGAAGACCATATCAACGTCCAATGTTTGGACATACTTTGGCAAAGCTCAGGATTTTTTTTTAATATCTGAAAGACTCTATCAATCAACCTACAAATCGCAGACTTACTACAACAGAATATTTTCTGTACATGATGAAGTGAGGTGATGAAGCACTTCTGATAGCGTGGTAGTACTGTGGCTAAGATATTTTCAGTCCAACTCAACTACAAGGTTTAAAAACATCTATTGCCGCAGGTCCTGTGTTTTTATTTTTTTTTTTTTTTTTTTTTTTTTTTGGGGGAGGTGTAGTGTTCCCAGTGCGTGATGGATTATCAAACACCAAACCTCTTCCTCAGTTTATCATTTACAAAAGTCTTTGATTATGAAGACAAAGATTTTCAGCCTCTTCTCCTGCTGGGTATTTACAGCAGGTCTGTCTGGTGGGCCACCTGTACTGGTGCTGTCCACAGGAGTTAAGTCACAGGATGTCGACAACAATCGCTGAATCACTGAATGGCAACAGCAGTCGATTAATCAGCATATGTCAAAATGAATTGCTGAACTCTGGGTATCGCCAGCAGTTTCTTAATCACTCAATGTCCACAAGAGTGGATA
>JADBJO010007306.1:35093-65093 GCA_016801955.1 Conus betulinus | reverse complement strand
AAAAAAAAAAAAACCAATAATACGCTGTGCCCTATGTGTAGAGCGACGAGCATGAATAAAGATTACTATGCTTTATGTTGCACAACGCTTAACTATTTCAGAATGAAACGCATTCCTACAGAGTGTTACATCAGACCAGCATTACAAAAATGAAGCTGTCAGAAGCAACTTTTAGTGTATCTATATGACCTAAACGACTTATGATATAATGCGACGCAGATGAACATCAGGGAAATAATTTATTGCTTTTGCGCCTCGAGATATGTCAATTATGTTTACACATTTCTATGTAATTTTCCAAGTTTGTATGTATTCCTGCAAATAGGGTTGTGGTTGCTTGTTTTGTTTTGTATTATTTTATTTATTTATGGTCCTTGTTTGTTTGTTAGACAGTTTTTGTTTGTTTATTTTGTTTGCTTGTTTGTTTGTCTTCTCATCATGAGCTTGGTTTGTAAGATAAACTTTGAGGGTCGGTAGACCTAAGGCACACCCATTTTAGAGCTCATCGAAAACAACACACATTTGTGGGGCTTAACACGGCCATTTTTCAGCAATGAACAACATGAAGGTCACAAGATTGAGGTGTGGTGACGTGGCCGACTGTGTCAGGTTAAGGGACTTGTGCAGCAGGATTGTTGTAACGATGAGTGCCATCTTCTCCTCAACAATCTCTTCACATTTACACTGTGTGCAATAGAACAGGCCACGTGGGTGTCTGGACCACGGAACAATGTCAAGCATTGATGAATCAGTTTGCAGAGACTATCTAAATCCTTCATAATGATCCCAACAATCGTGAAAGCTTTCTTAACATGTTCCTTCAATATTGATGTGTCACATTGTTGTACAAGGAAAACCAATGTTGCTGTGTCACTTTGTGCATAATGTATGCTTCAATGTTGCTGTGTCATTTTGTTGTGCATTGTGTGCATGCATGTTGCTATACCACTTTGTTTTATTATATATGTACCATCAATGTTTACGTGTCACGATGTACCATCGATTTTGGCACGTCACTATGTTATGTTATATCTTTCATGGATATTGGTGTGTCACTATGTCGTGTTATATGTACCATTAGTGTTGGTGTATAACAGTGTTGTTTTGTATGTACCATCAATGTTGATGTGTCACTATGTTGTGTTATATGTACTATAAATGTTGACGTGTCACTATATGTCTGTTATGCTTCATCAATATTCCTTTATCACTATATTGTATTTCATGTACCATGAATGTTGCCGTCACTATTTTGTACCATATGTACTACCAGTATTGCCGTGTCACTATATTGTATTATATGTACATTTGATGTTGCTGTGTCTTTATGTTGTACCGTATGTGCCATCAATATTGCTATGTCATTATATTTTTCAAAGCATATTATCAATATTGCCGTGTCACTATGGTCACTATCAGTGTGACTGTGTCACTATGATGTATACATGCGTCATAGTTTTTTGTGCTACTGCACTGCACTATACATACCATCAATGTTGCTGCGTCACTGTTGTACCATATGTACAACCAGTGTTGCTGTGTCACTATGTCGTAATCCACCATCAATGTTGCAATGTCACTATGCGGTACTATATGTACCAATAATATTGTCATGTCACAATATTGTATCATATGTATCATTAATAGTGATATGTCACAATGTTCTACAATGTGTATCATCAATCTTGCCGTGGCGCTATGCTGTACAGTGTGCACTATAAATGTTATCGTGTCACTACCTTGTATTACGTGTACCACCAATGGTCCTGTGTCGCTATGTTACTTGAAACGTACCATCAATGTTGCCGTGTGCTGTATTGCACAATGTCTGCCATCAATGTTGCCGTGTTACTATGATGTGCAATTCTGTCATCTGTGTTGTTGTGTCACTGTGGCGTTCGCTGTAGACAGGCAGCTGAGGAGTCGGAACAGGTAGATCGATCCCTGACCCAAAACACTGTGTTGTTCAGCTCGGCAATCGAGTCAAGCAAGAGAAGAGGGTGAAAGATCAAAAAAAAAAAAAAAGTGGGAAGGATCCGAAGGGGCGACAGAACATGCTTTGTACTCAGTGTGAAGATATAAGACCAAATGAAACAACAACGTGACCTCATGAATCAGCAGAGTGAAGAGATAAAAACAGCAGAGTGAAGAGATAAAACAGCAGAGTGAAGAGATAATACAGCAGAGTGAAGAGATAAAACAGCAGAGTGAAGAGATAAAACAGCAGAGTGAAGAGATAAAACAGCAGAGTGAAGATACAAAGCACCAAAAGGAAATAACGAGAAAGAAGTTAAAGCAGATCAAGAAACAGATAAGCAGCGTGTATTGTTAGTGTAAACAAATATATGAAGAAAACGTAAAGACATTATCTAAACGCAGAGATAGGTTGAACGAGAAAACAATAAATGGACAGTGAGAGGCAGAGAAATAGCAAATTAAACCAGCTTTATGTGGAGATCCATGAAGGGGAAAAAAAACACACACACAAGCTGGTTATTACACTGGACGATCTGCAAGAACAGTAAACAGAACTACACCAAGAGACTGACAAGTTGAAACGCTTGTCAACAAGGGATACGATACAAATCTCACTCTTTTCTCATAAAAAAAAGAGGACAGAAAATATTCTGCTCTGTGAACAGCTGGTTTTTTTTTCCCCCAAGTGTTTCATAGTACAGGAAGGGGCACATTGAATGACTGGGATAATTGGTAACGCCCACCACAACGGCCGTGTTAGTCAGGCCCACCAGCCTTGATTATGAAGATGAAACACTGGATGGAAAGATTAGAACTGTTGCGGGACAGGGGTTTGGGGGACAAACGTGGAATCCGAGTATGTTGGTGGGTAAGGATCTAAAGAGAAAACTGGTTGGGGGAAGCGCAGATCAGGAGATAAAACGTCGCTTATTCTTAATAGTTTTGAAAAGGACAGGCCGTGACAAAATTGTGAGGTCAGAAACACGCCACTGTCAGTAACAGGTTCAGGCTTTCCATCCAAGGCACTTAGTCTTGAGCATGACGACGGTTCCGTCCTCAACGGTTCAAGCTGGCAAGTCCTGATGGGGAAAGTGAGGTTTAGCCACTGAGATCTCATGACATCAAATAGAGATTGTCTCCATCAAGTAATCAGAATTAACTGAAGAAGTACCTAAATGTGCCGGTGTCACGTTCCTGGGCCAGGGGGAGCGATTCACAGAGCACGTGGCCATGTGCTAACCGCTGGTTCTATGGGTCAGTTTCCGTGACTCAGCAGACCAACATGCTTTGCCACTTGAACGGACAAACAAACATGGGGGCTTCAGAGAAAAGTACTTTACGCTGCGCTCGAGAGAGAACAGACCAGAAAACACACTGTCAACGAGTAAAAAAACACGACTTGCTGATTTATAACGTTTCATCTACATAACATTTCTTTGCTGGCACTGCATTCGGCTATGATTTTAATTCATCAACCTATTGTGAAATTGCAATGCCATGAAGAAATTAAAGACACATAGTAGGAGTTCAGATGGTATTTGTTCTGATGGGTTAGATGGGTTTCAAGGACCTCATCAAACATATGGCCGCAGAGTGCAACAATGCAGCTGTAATTATCATTAATAAACGCTTCTAAGGACTCTCATGGACGCTTTGTAAGTACCACACCATACACTGCCTAAAAGGTGAACCCTTTCACAAAAACTGGACCTAAATAGTGTCATCAAATCCATAGAAATTTTGATTAAAAGCGTTTAGAAAAGTGATGTTGTTACTGATCATAGTGCGTGGTGTTTCAGCCCAAATGCGTGAACACATGCACTGGAGAAGGCTGGTTCAAGAGATGTGAGAAAGTGCGCAGAGAACACAGGATTAAAGATGATAGTAATGATAATGTGTAATGATGCAAGTGGGTGGTGTTCTTCACACATAACAATAAGTTTGGGAGGGCCAACACTATTATTGTGTTTCATTTGTCTATGTTTTGTTCGTTCTTTTGTTTGTTTGTATGTTTTTTCATTTTATGCTTCGTTCATAAGAGCAGGTTTTTGGTCCTCGCTTTTGTATAGAGACAGTGTTAGGGCATGTTTTTTTTTTCAGTGGGAAAACTGAAAAACTGGTTCGGGATGACAAGGAAGCACACGTATTTTTACATTCTCTCTGGTCACCGAAATCCCAGGAAAAAATGTCACCCGCATTACCTGAAACTGACACCGATGTCAACGGTGCGGTTGCCTTGTTCGTGGAGTGCCTACAGTCTTGGCAAACTGCTTGAATAAAACAGTGTTCACTTGTAACAACCAAGGGGAAGAAGCGTAATAGTTTGACAAGGATTGTAATCAAAGCACACAAAAAAAAATGTTAACACAAAAACTGCGACACTAGACGCAACAGGTCGGAGCCAAACTGTCAGAAGTTTTTTGAGAGCAAACATTTTTACCAATCTCTAATCACAAAAAAGAGAAAAACATTCAAAAAAAGCGAAAGCAGATGCCCTCCCGAGTTATACATGTAGCCCAAAGCTGTTCTGGGAAGAAGTCAATTCGTGTTTTCACCTGAAGTCCAAGAAAGCCTGTAGTGATAAAATTTCAAGAAGGTTTACTCATTTGGTGATAGCGTTCAAATCAAACCAATACTTTGAAAAGAATCTAATGTTCAACATTCTATTGGTTTTGCTGCACTACCAGAAATCGACATATTCGATCAAGCCACCATGGAAAGTAAGGTTTGAAGAGCATTAAGATACTTCCAATCTGGCAAAGCTTGTGATTCAGATAAAATTCTAGCAGAAATTCTGAAGTCATCAGAAGACCTAGTTTAAAAAAAAAAACTATTCAAAGTGTGTGTGTGTGTGTGTGTGTGTGTGTCGAGGACTTTTTCAGCCATGTGGCGAGAAATCATCATTATACCCATTTTTGAAAGAAAAGTGATCGTGAAAATCCGTCCATATAGGGGAACGTCACTCCCGAGCTTGATCGGTAATTGTTACATATCTATTTTGAACACTTATTTGTATTTCTGTTTGGAAGATAATAACGTGTCAGAGTCACAGGCGGGATTCAGAACAAGATACTCTGCCACGGATCATATGTTTACTTGATACTCCGCAGTTCAGAAGCATTTGTCGACCTAAAGAGGGCATATGATTTAGTTCAACATGTAATCTTCTTGAGAGCCCTGATCAAAGGTGGCGCATCGTGTACATCTACAAAGCAGTAATGGCGATGCATGAGTCTTTAAAAGCACGCGTACGTGTTCAGAACGACTTCACAGTCTGTTTTGATTGCCCACTAGGTTTGAGACAGGGATGCCTTGCAAGCACAACGTAATCATCCATCAGTTATCAAAACAATTGTCAATGGAAGGAAAGCATGGTGTACTACTTTGTACTGGTCTTGTTTAAACTATTCATTCTGGTATTTGCTCGTATGTCTTATATTGAAGACATAAGACATATAAGAGCAAGCTTTGTTTATAAAAAGTAATATTTCTTGCAGTCATTGCAACACCAAGCTGCTCTGTAAATTGCTGGAATGGTGCTCAGTTACTTATCCTTGGAATTTATTTTAGTTTATTGTAATTCAGTCCCTTGCGAATTCAAGATACCCAGTATCTGATCAGGAGTTATGATACGTTGTAAGTTTCCTCCCCTTTGGAGATTGTCTCCCCCTTGGAGACTATAAGCTCGCTGAAAGCTCATTTTGAGAAGCATTTTTTTTAATTCCCCATTCACCCACTCAAGCACATACTGTTAGTTAGGCGGAATTATCTACCACTACAGATATGAATGGTTCTCTCCCCTTATTTCTTCAATCTAAGACATAAATGCAAGTTTTGATTATATTGAACACATTTCTTGAATTCATTGCAACACCAAACTGCTCTAAATTGCTGGAATGGTGCTCAGTTACTTATCCTTGGAATTAATTAGTTTAATGTAATTCAGTCCCTTGCAGATTCATTCCAAGAACTGGCCCTTTGTGTCTGAGGAGGTTATCTTTTAATATTTTCTAGTTTTCACGAGAAAATGTTGCTGGTTTTGCTGTTTCATGATTTTCTTTTGCTTCTTAGGTGGCGCCTTTGGTTTTGTTTGTTTGTTTGTTTTGTTTTGTTTTTTTAACATCAACAAGCATGCCAGGAGTTATGATATGTTAGTGAGTTTCCTCTCATTTGAAGGTTGTCACCCCCTTGGAGACTATAAGCTTGCTGAAGGCTCATATGGAGAAGCACTTGCTATTCCTTATGCACCCACTCAAGCACGTACTGTTAGTTAGACAGAATAATCTATCACTACAGATATGAATGCTTATCTCCCCTCATCTTTTCAATCTAAGACAAACGAGCAAGCTTTGCTTATAACTGAACATTTCTTGCAATCATTGCAACACCAAGCTATTCTGTAAATTGCTGGAATGGTGCTCAGTTACTTGAACTTGGAATGGAATATATATATATATATATATATATATATATATACATATATATATATATATATATATATATATATATATATACATATATATATATATATATATACACGTGTGTGTGTGTGTGTGTGTGTGTGTGTGTGTGTGTGTGTGTGTGTGTGTGTAAAAATGAAGATAAAACCCTAAAATATGCTGGGCACCACTGTGTGATGTGTGGGTGCACATATATATGTATGTATGTACGCACATGTGCGAATGTATGCTTACAGGAGCATGCTCATAGAAGTTACAGATTACACATATTCATGCGCATGTGCATGCACGCATATGCGTATACGCTCGCGCGCGTGTGCATACACACACTCGCGCGCGCGTGCACTTACACAAACGCATTCACACGGACGTGCACGCAAGTACAGACAAGCACAAATTCACCACACGGCATGGCACATGCAAATAGGTCCATGCCTACACACATACATGTGCACACTCACCTGTACATTCATCAAACACACATATTGTTATTGGTCCGTCGAGAGTCGACGAGAACCACTTCAGTCATCTTGGAGTTGAAGGGGGTGGGGGAAAGATGATTTGTGGATACGCAGGTGCTGAGCAGGCGAGTGTGTGTGCACGGATTGTGCGGTGACAGCTTGGACAGGCAATGCGGGAGACCTGCTCTTACTTGTTGGAGCAGGCTGTCCTTGCCCGTCTCTTTTGTTGCGCTGCAGCTTTCCTCCTTTCTTCGCATAAATTATTGCCTTTGTGGGTAGAGTTGCACCATCTAGCTCGATCCATAGCGGTTTGTTCCAATATATCAGGGTTGATGATAAACGCTTTCAATGATGTTTTGTGTCATTACAGCGTTTCTTCTGATCCCCATGTGAACGCTTTCCTTGTTGCAAGTCACCTTAGAAAAGTCTCTTGATAGGCGGTGGTCTGGCATGCTAACTACATGACGTGCCCACCGAAGCTGAGACAGCATCAGGATGGTGCTGACGCTCGACAGACCTGATTGGTCGAGCATCTCTGTGTCTGGGATTTGTCCTGCCATTATACGTTTTAACAATTTTTCTGACGCCTGCTGTATGGAAGTGATTCAGATCTTTTCCATGCTGTTGGTACACTGTCTACGTTTCACATGTGTAGAGGAGTATGGTGAGAACAGCTCTACACATCTCCAGCTTGGTCTCTAAACTGATGCCTCTTCTATTTCAAATAGTAGTGTATAGTCTGCCAAATGTTGCACTTGTTTTTGCAATTCAGATGCTCATTTCGTCGTCGAAGGTGACGTTCTGGGACAGTGTGCTGCCACGATAGGTGAATTTACTCACTGCAGCGAGTCTACAACATTGACTGTGATGTAGGGCTTATTGTAGGGTCTGCCTGATGCAGGCTTATGCAGAACTTCTGTCTTCTTTATATTTATTGTGAGACCGATGTAGACGCAGCTACTGAACACCTGTTGATGCTGGATTGCATGTGAGTTTCTGAGCGAGTATCGAGAGCAGTGATCAGCAAACAGAATGTCCTGATGATGTCTGTCATACCTTAGATTTTGTCTGCAGCCTTTTGAGGTTGAACAGCTTTTCATCTGTTCTGAATCTGACGTCCATGCGTATGTCTCCTTCTCCGAAGGCATTAGTTAGTATTGTAGGTTAGGTATTGTAGTATTGTGTGGAAAAGATGCTCCCAGGATTCACCGAAAGGGGGAGAGAATGATGAATCCATCGGTGCTCAACCAATCACGACTGCAATCCCCAAACGGACTACGAACATGGACCAAATGGAATATCCATGTGTCTGTGGAAAGCGTTTCGCTACCACCCGTGGCATGAAGATCCACAGAACAAAGATGGGATGTGTGAAGACTCATCTGAATGAGCAGCAGCGCACTGCATCAGCAGATAAGACGTCGGAAGACCAAGGCCAGGATTTAAACCACAGTGCCAAGGACATCCACGCTGTTGGTTCGGATGAGGAATTTGCACAGGCCCTCGATGCCAGGCGCCTGAAACTCAACCTGCCACGAGCAAACGAGACTGAAGATTGGGAGAAACTGGATGCAAAAATCGTCCAAAGACTCGATGCACTGATAGGGAAAAGCACCCTGGAACACAAACTAGCCACATATGGGGACATTGTGTATGCCACATGTAGAGACCCTATGGAGCAAAACTACCCAAAGAGAAAACACCTCCAAAGAAATCCAGACGCCAAGAAGAGATGGACAAGTCAGGGTCCAAAAGAAAAACCTCAAGAAGCAAATGAAGACTGCTCTGCCAGCTGAAAAACAAGGCTTGGAAAAACTCTGGGAAGACCTGAAAGCAAAACACAGCGCCCTCAGCAAAGCGGAATCTGCGAGGAAGAGGAAAAGCAAAAAGAAGAAGACACAAGAGCGTTTCTTCAGAGACCCCTTCCAGTTTGCCAGAACTCTGTTCGAGCAGCCAAAATCTGGACCCTAAGTGTGGACAAAGAGTTCTTGAGCAGCATCTGAGAAAAACATACTCTGACTCACAGAGCAAAGCACCACTCGACATTCAAGGTCTGGTGTGGCCAACCAACCCTGAGGAACAGTTCAATGACAAGCCTCCAACGTTAGCGGAAATCAAGAAGGTGGTCGACAAAGCCAGAGCCAAATCATCACCAGGGCCAAACGGAATACCTTACCAGCTGTACAAGAAATGTCCCAAGGTGCTGGAGTGGCTTCACAGGCTGCTGCGCGATCAGCTTGGAGAAATCAGAAGATCAGCGGCCAGTGGATGACGGCAGATGGTGTACATCCCCAAAGAGCAAAACTCAAGTGACATCAGCCAGTTCAGGCCAATATCACTACTGAACGTCGAAGGGAAAATCTTCTTCTCTGTCATGGCAGCAAGGCTGACCAAGTACCTCATGGAAAACAAGTACTTGGATGTGTCAGTCCAGAAAGGTGGCATTCCAGGCGTGGCTGGCTGTGTAGAACACGCTACAATGATCTGGGACGCAATCCAAAGAGCAAAAACAGAAAAAAGAGACCTGGACGTAGTGTGTGCTCGACCTGGCAAACGCATATGGATCTGTACCCCATGAGATGATACAGTTGCTCTTAAGATGTACCATGTGCCAAAGAACATCCGCGACATGCTCAAGAAGTACTTCAATGGCTTCTCAATGCGCTTCTCTACCTAGGAGTACACAACAGATTGGATCAACTTGGAAGTGGGCATTGCAATGGGCTGTGCCATTTCCCCAATACTGTTCGTGTTGGCAATGGAAGTCATCTTGAAAGCAGCAACAAGCAACGCAAGACAAACAGACCTTGGCGATGGATACAAGATGCCCCCTCTCAAGGCCCTTCATGGATGACACTACAGTGATTTCATCCAGAGAAGACGAGACACGTCACGTGCTGGAGAGGCTGGACGACATAGTTGCCTCATCCAGAATGAAGTTTAAGCCAAAGAAATCACGGAGTCTCTCACTGAGGAAAGGAAAAGTGGCCGAATCTGTGGTCTTCAGTGTTGCCAACCAGACCATTTCAAACAGTAACAGAAGAGCCAGTCAAGAGCCTTGGAAGATGGTATGATGATACGCTGAAAGACACACACGAAGAAAAGAAACCAAACAGATGTCGGAAGACGGCTTGGAGACCATTGACCAGTGTGGGCTCCCTGGCAAATACAAGGTCTGGTGTCTGCAGTTCATGCTGATACCAAAGCTTCTATGGCCTCTGATGATATACGACATCTGCACCAGCAAAGTGGAGGCAATGGAATCCAAAATCAACAAGTTCACAAGGAAATGGCTTGGTGTCCCACCCTGTCTGACTGACATAGCGCTATACTGTCGCCAAGCAAAGCTGAAACTACCACTGAAATCCATCCTGGAGGAATATAAAGCAGGGAAGATCAGACTTCAAAGCATGCTGGAGGACTCAGGAGACAAGGTGGTTGAAGCAATCAAGCCCCAGCTGAAGACAGGCAGAAAATGGAAAGTTCAAGAGGCGATGGATTCTGCAAAAGAAAGTCTCAAGATCAGAGAAATAACAGGACACACACAGACCACCAACAGACAAGGACTGGGGGTGACCAAAACTGAATGGTGGTCAAAGGCCAAAGGAAAAGCCAAAAGAGACATGATGATTCAGGAGATGAGAAAAGAAGAAGACCACAAAAAGACTCCAAAAGCAGTCCAGCAGAGCCAGCAAGGGCAATGGACAACGTGGGAGAATGCACTCCAAAGAAGTCTCACTTGGAATGACATTTGGCACATGGCCCCTCTCAGGATCAGCTTCATTCTCAGATCTGCATATGATCTTCTGCCTTCAAATGCAAACCTGGTGAAGTGGGGAAAAACAGACGATCCTTCATGCCCCCCTTTGCCATGAAAAACAAACAGTGGAGCATGTCCTAAGCTCATGTAAAGTAGCCCTGGCTCAAGGAAGGTACACATGGAGGCACAACCAAGTGCTCAAAGAGATTGTACAAGTAGTCTGGGCTAGTACCAACACCACAAAAGGGAAAATCAGGACTCCAAAAGCACCCACAACATTCTTCACGGCAGGAGGAGGCAGCGAATCATGGCCAAGAACAACAGTGCCACTCGGAACATGCAGGCAGAGTCTGCTGGACGGGGCAGATGACTGGGAGTGCACAGCAGACCTCCCAGAATGGATAGTCACCCAGAGATTATCAGCAAGAGTGGCATGAGACCAGACATAGTATTACACTCTCAGTCAACCAAGCAGCTGATCATGATCGAGCTCACGGTGCCATATGAGAACAGAATGGAGGCAGCTCAGATCTACAAGACTGAAAAGTATGCTGATCTGGCAAACAGCCTGGAGAGAAGGCTATCAGGTCAAAGTCCTCACTGCAGAAATTGGAGCTAGGGGGTTTGTGGGAACGTCTGCATACAGCCTCATGAAACAGCTCTCAGTTGCAGGGAGGGAAAAAAACCAAAGCCCTGAAAGCAATGGCAGAAGCAGCAGAGAGGTGTTCAAGTTGGATCTGGTCAAGGAGGAACAAAAGTGAACTTCATAAGGCTTAACTTTCCTACAAATATCAGGTGTCCCTGTGGCTCAGTGGTTAGTGCGTGAGTCACTAAGTGGAAATGAGCATGTCCAGAAGGGCATGGGTTCGAATCCCAGTCACATCCCAAGATGGGGAAAAAAAAAAAAAAAAAAAAAGACAGCAGAGGGACAACCGGAGTCATGAACCGGGTGTGGCCCAACCCCCTAGAGTGTCAGGAGATAAGGGCCGAAACACCCCCTTGAAGGGGGCTTCTCTTCTGAGGACTCTCTGCTGCCACGCTCGACACGAGTTTCTTTCTACTAGAGAACATGATGCTTAACAGAGTGGCTGCCAAACATAGCCCAGCCTTGTGTTACGCCATTTGTGACAGGACATGAGCCATGTGTCTCTTCCTTTTCCTGGATTCTGGCCTGCATGCCAACATGGGATTGCTGCACCATAGAGGTGAATTTCGGCATCCATGGCCATGATCTTCCCACAGACCCTCTCTGTTTACAGTATAGAAGGCTTTGTTCAGGTCGATATGGGCGGAGAACAGTCAGCATTTTGTTCCTGACATTCTTCTTGGAACTATCTATCAGCATATGCCATATCAATGGGGAAGGGGAAAGATGGAAAACAAAGGTATGTCTAGTGCTGGACAAATGGGCATACACTGTATGACCAGTCCATATCAAGGTATCAAATAATTAGGTATGGACTGGCGGTCAGTGGCCAGGAACACGAAAATGGGGGATGAAATTGAAGAAGGATGGACGGGTAGGGGGAGGTGCAGGGATGGGACAGGTTTATATATGTGAGATGGAGTGAGGCGATGGAGGAAGAGGGGGATGAACCGAAGGATAGGCACTGTCGTAAATGAAAAAGGAGAGAAAGAAGCGTTTTTAAAAACTAGAACAAAGAGGGGGAAAGAAGCGGGGTTAGATCTATCTCTCTCTCTCTCTCTCTCTCTCTCTCTCTCTCTCTCTCTGAAGCTTTACTTCATTGTGGTATGTTTCACGTGCGTTAGGTCACTCATTTTTTAAACATTTACTTCGTTGTATATTTCAAGTGCGTTAGGTGCTTGCTTAACAATAACAGAGCACAGATGGGTGCGTGTGTGTGTGTGTGTGTGTGTGTGTGTGTGTGTGTGTGTGTGTGTGTGTGTGTGTTTCGCACGTGCCTGGGTTAAACAGATAGTTGTAACTGCTAAGGAAAAACCATGTTGAAAACAGTTGACTATCTTTTTATGATGTATTTTATATTTGGAGAAACCCTTGTGGCGAAATCTTGAATCATTAAAGTTGTCCCAGTGGGAAAAGATGTTCAACTTGTTTTAATATTCATTTTATCCAACAACAGCTGTTGTTTTGTTGTGGAGCGGTGTGGGCTTAACTGAGAATTCCATGTGTGAACAAAATGTGTGTATATGTATGGTTATAGTAATACTGATAGTGCTAGTAATTATAATAAATAAGTAGAATAATAAAATGAGAGTAACTGTAAGTTTAAAAAAAAGTGTCGGTGGGGAGGAGTGTAGTGTGTGTGTGTGTGTGGGGGGGGGGGGGGTCCACTGCTATGCCACACTCGCAGTGAACTGGGACGCTCCAAGCTTGCACATTTACCCCACACCGAACACCTCTACAAAAGCAACAAGAATTGGAAAAATGAATAAATATAAAGTAACTTTCATTCAAGACTCGCACAACCTTTTAAAACGTGAATGCAATCAGACAAATACAAAGACAGACAGAAGCAAATACAAATAATCTCGATTTAAAACGAAATTAAATATGAAATGAGACAGCGAACAGCAAATAATAAACAGTAGGGGGCTACTCGTGCTCCCACAAGAAAACACAGCTCCAAAGGAACGCTGCTTACGACACCGAATCGTGTAGCAAACATGACAGCACAGAGCACACAGAACAAACAAGGAAACAACCCCCTCCCCCCCTCCCCCCCTCCCCAAGAAGATGCTCCAACTTTGCCCATAAACCCCCAATACGAACACATCTACACAGCAACAAGAACTTGAGAAATGAATAGATAGAAATTAACTTTTATTCAAGACAGGCACAGTCTTTTAAACTTGAATAAAGTCAGACAAATACACAGACCGATTGAAACAAATCAAATAATTTTGGTTTAATTGAAACCAAATTAAATATTGAAATGAGGCCCCAGGGAACAGAAAATAAACGAAAAATCAACAAGTTGGGTAACTCTTGCTTCCGCGAATAAAACAACATAATAATGCCACAGTAATGCTGTTTATGACATCGAACTGGCCGCAGACAACCGCCCCCCCCCCCCCCCCCCCCCCCCCCCCCCCCCCCCCCCCCCCACACACACACACACCATAGAGCGTTTATTCACGACTGGCACAGCCTTTTAAACTTGAATAAAGTCAGACAAATACACAAACCAACTGAAACAAATACAAATAATCTCGATTTAACTGAAACCAAATTAAACATGAAATGAGGCAGGGAACAGAAAATGAAAAATATTAAACAAGTAGGGTACCTCTTGCTCCCACAAACAAAAAACATAACTTCGAAGTAATGCTGCTTACGACAACGAATTGTCTGCAGACAAGACAGCACAGAGCATGCAGAATAAACTAGAGAAGTCCCCCAAAAGCAAAGGAGCTCCACACCAACAAAGACTGGAGAAATGAATAGATATAAAGTAACTTTTATTCAAGACTGGCACAGCTTTTTAAACTTGAATCAAGTCAGACAAATACAAAGACAGGCAGAAGCAAGTACAAGTAACCTCGATTTGACTGAAACTAGATATAAAATGATGCAGGGAACAGAAAATAATAAAACAATGAACAAGTAGGGTAACTCTTAGTCCCAAGACAAGAAAACATAACTCCAAAGGAATGCTGATTACGACACCGAATCGTCTAGCAGACATGACAGCACAGAGCACACGGAACAAAAAAGGAAATATCGCCTAAAAAGGATTTTCGATCTTGCCCGTATACCCCATACCAAACACATCTTCTTCTTCTTCTTCTTCTCTTCTTCCTAAAAAAAACTGGTTCACTCAAAAATGAGTATGTCACCAGCGCGCATGTTAAAAAATAAAATAAAATAAAGTGCGACTCAGCCTGTTGGCCCCTGGAGCAAAATTTGGCAATAAGGGGTCGCTCACGATATTTAAAAAGTTAAAAGCAATGGCCAGGTTCAGACCTAGGTAACTATAAAATATCTGGGGATGTTAAAATAGAAAAATCAGTCAATATGCAGATCTCAAGACTGTCGTATCAATTTGATTTTTAAATGAGATTGCATTTGTGGCAATCTTGATGGCACCCAGCAGTGAGTTCCACAGCCATACAGAACTAGGATAAAATGAATGAAAATGGCTGTCAATATTTGATGCAGGTATGGCATAAGATTGACTGCCACTCCGGTGCTACTTTTATTCAATACTAGTTGTTCCATTGAGCAGAGCAAACAGAACAAACAAGGAAACATCCTTCTGTGTATTTGTCCTTCTTTGTATCCGTCTTTGTAATTGTCTGACTCCATTTAAGTTTAAAAGGGCTGTGCCAGTCTTGAATAAAAGTTACTTTCTATTTATTCATTTCTCCAGTTCTTGTTGCTGTGTCGATGTGTTCAGTATGGGGTAAATGGGCAAGCTTGGAGCCTCCTTTTTGCGGGATTTCCCTTGTTTGTTCTGTGTGCTCTGTGCTGTCAGGTCTGCTAGACGATTCAGTGTCGCAAGCAGCATTCTTTTGGAGAACTGAATGTTTTCTTGTAGGAACAAGAGTTACTGTACTTGTTTATTGTGTATTATTTACTGTTCCCTGTCTTATTTCATATTTATTTTCGTTTAAATCAAATCGAGGTTACTTGTATTTGTTTCTGTCGGTCTCTGTATTTGTCTGACTTACTCAAGTTTAAAAAGGCTGTGCCAGTCTTGAATAAAAGCTACTTTATATCTATTCATTTCTCCAGTTCTTGTTGTTGTGTATATGTATTCAGTATGGGGTATATGGGCAAGCTCAGAGTATTCGTACTGGGGTATGTCATCTTGTTATTAGTTTTGATTGCGCTGTGCTGTCGTGTCTGCTAGACGATTCGGTGTCGCATGCAGCTTTTATTAGGAGAACTGAATGTGTCTTCTTGTGGAAGCAAGAGTTACTCTACTTGTATATTGTTTATTGATTACTGTTCCATGCATCATTTCATATGTACTTTCGTCATCATAATATACTAGTCACATAAAGTTAAGCACAGGCCTTTGCACACAGGGGGTTGATTCATCCCTTCAAAAAACATTGTTTTTTTTTTTTTGTTATGCGGCAACCAATGATGGAATCTCACACAGCAGTGTGTAATCCAGCCTGTGTCAACTGGTAGTGCGCACGGGGTCTTGGTGACCTCGTTACCGCCGCGCGGGATAAAAGTGCAAAGTTGCGTTAATGTGCCTGTTTTGCATCAAGCTTGCTGGCGACACAAGATGTGTAAAATGAAAAATTTTTTTTTCCCGTGCAAGAGCAGTCTCTCAAGTAAGTTTTATGCCCCTTCTTTTGGCTGTTTAAGCGCGGGGTTGGTTACTGTCAGCCCTTTTCTCACCATGCCACCACGAAGAAAACTTAGCACCTTTGACAAAACCAGGGCGATTGCGTGGATACAAGATGGCATTGCAAAGGCTGAAGTGGCACGACGACTTGGTGTGCATCATTCAGTTATTGTTAGACTGAATCAGCGTTTTAGGGCGACCAACAGCGTTGAAGAGAGGCCACGGTCAGGTCGGCCTAGGCAGACTACTCCCAGAGAAGATCGTTTCATCGAGAGGCAGGCCCTATTGCAGCGGGATACCACTTCCACCAGCATCCAAAGGCAGCTTCGTATGGCAAATAACACCATCCTCAGCCGTCAAGCCATACGAAACCGTCTTCACCACTTCGGCCTCAGATCACGTCGCCCAGCTGTTCGACCACGACTGCTAGCAGCCCATAGGCTGGCTCGCCGAGCTTTCTGCCATCGTCATGTGAGATGAACCAACAACAGTGGTCCCAGGTCCTCTTTTCAGATGAGTCGCGGTTTAGTCTTGAACACAATGATGGCCGAATTAGAGTTTGGAGGCGTTTGGTGAACGTTACATTGATGCAGCTGTTCGCCAGACAGGGCCTTTGGGGGAGGATCTGTTATGGTATGGGGTGCCTTCAGCCTCCACCACAAGACACCACTCTACCATATTGATGGAAACCTCACAGGCATCCGCTATCGGGATGAAATCCTGGCGCCTTTCGTTGTTCCGACCATGCAACGGATAGGACCCATGGCAGTCTTCCAAGACGACAATGCTCGGCCACATAGGGCCCGGGTGGCCGAAAACTTCATTGTGCAGGCTGGCATCAACAGGATGATCTTCCCGGCGTATAGTCCCGATCTCAATCCCATCGAGCATATGTGGGATGAGTTGGGGAGACGTGTGAAGGAGAACCATCCACCTCCCAGAGACCGCCAGGATCTCTTCCAAATGCTGCAACTGGAATGGCAGAGAATCCCTCAGAGGGTCATCAGAACACTGGTCAACTCGATGAGGAGTCGCTGCGTGGAATGTCTCGCCAATGGCGGTGGCCACACCCACTATTGAAATGATTTTGTGAACTGAACAGATTTTGCGAACTTTGATTTCGACCCATCCTCTGTTTAATTGTCTGTAAATCAACAACCGTTCATTCGATCCCAATGAAATTCAATGTACGTTGGAACAAGATAATGAATTAAATCTGTTCCCAATTTCAAAATCGTGGCTTTTATATTTTGGAAATTATGCGGGTACATGTAAACTGTGCTTAACTTTATGTGACTAGTATAGATAATTATGCTGTAGATCATTACCTTTTTGATTGAACATACCTTTACCGTACATGACCTTTGAAAAGGTGTTGAAAACTTCATTGACAAATGCGCCAGTTTGTTGACCAAAATCTTTGAACCACGAGTTTATTGTTAATACCTCTTCCATGTGTTTAAAAATCGTCTGTGTGTGTGTCCCTCCCTATCCATCCCCTTCTCCCACTTAGAGAAAGGCACCAACCATTATGTATGCGATATACATTCATAAGGGCATAATAAATTCGAAACCTAAAATACAGTCACGGAAATGCTCTTCTTTATAATTTCCTGTCCAAATAAAATATCTGATCTCCACATGACGTGGAAAACGCTATGCATCTGGAATCTCTCCCCCCTCTCTCTCTCTTTCTCTCACACGCATGCGCGCGCGCGCAAGCACACACACACACACACACACACACACACACACACACACACACACACACACACACACAGAGGCGCGCGCACACGTGCATCAGCACACACACCAGTCACGCGCACATACGCGCGCACATGCAGACAGATCAAAGTCATGACCATTCCCGCTTGGTAGAGCTCCGGACTCTGGTGATCCTGGGGTTGCAGGTTCGCATCTCCGCCGGGCCGTTTCGATACAGAGGGACTTTTCCCTCGGAGTCAATATTGGTTCTGACTGCATTCCTCATACAGTCCTTCGAGTGAGACTATAAACCGAGGTTCGTGTGTGAATGCACGCACATCTTGCAAACACGTAAAATCCCACCACCGACCATGGACAACTGCTATGGTAAGGGGGGGGGGAGATAAACAGTTATCCTCCTTGCAACATCTTGTTATGATGGACAACTAGAATGGTAAGGGTGGGGGATTAGCGTTGAACTAGTTTGTTGTTATAGCACTAAGCTGTAGTGGATCTGTGTACGAAAGAAGCAGGTATTCGGTAATCTACGGAGAGGAGTAAGGAAATAAGGGGAGAGTCCAGATACATATTGATATTTGTGGACAAGGTCAGTCTGGTGTAGTTCCTTTATTGCATTATAAGTAAAGAGAGAGAGAGAGAGAGAAAAAGAAATGCCTCTAGCCGAAAGACATAGTGCTACACTGTCCAGTAGTAAAACAAATTGCAGAAAGATTAGTTTGGGCGACTGATGGTAAGTCTAGTGCCAATAACAGTAATATGTACAACACTAAGTTACTTTTCCCCCTCTTGGTCCATCACAACCTCGCACTGTGAGGAGCTCTACGGTTCGAAGCCATATGACTTTCTCACCTATACTCTCGCCATTGTAGTGGTCCATCATACCTTGGCGCTTGGAACAAGTGAACTGTGCACAGACAACGCCCGTTGTCTTCCACAGCTATATTCATCACTCTGGTCGTCTACGGAAACATGACGCAACAATCAGGATGACTGTTCCACAGCAAATTCTGTCTTCCTCTCTGACTCCACCACTCTGTTTACTCATCACAAAGGTTTGGCTTGTGTCACAACCTGTCCGTGTGCATGAGTGCATGCGTGCATGAATAGAGCAATCTGAACATCAATGCAGACAGCATAGATATATCTTTCACCAGGCGTCACCCGCTCAAATTTATAACTCAAAACACGCAATGACAGCACAAATTCCACGCATGCTTGAAATTCAATGAACTGTTTTAAGACCTCACATGCAGTTGCACTGTCACAACCATATGATCACTTTCACATTCACACGAAGATGGGTTCAGATTCATCATCATAATCCGACAGACCTGTAAGGAGGAAGGATCGTTGAGGATGTCACACGGGAATCCTGCCCCTTGAGCGTGACGCCAAAAGGATGCTTCAAATAGTATGAACAGGAATGAGCAGGTACAACATTCACTGAAACCATCACCTGACACGCAGAACAATTCATTCAAACACTTTTCAAAGATAGCCTCCTTGACAACCGATGAGTATTCGCGTAATAGGTGAAAAAATCATTTAAAGGAACTGATTTGCTATCGTGAACAAGCTAACCCAATGGAAAGCCACAGGCTACCGAGTTAAAAAAATCATAACACAACAACCGCCACTTTTCTGGAACTCCAACTACCAAGGGAGCAATTACAAGCCAGTTCCAAAGAAGGGAGAAATAATCAAGTCTTGAAGGAATTTCCAGAAACGCCCCGACACAAACATTTTATCTATGACTAACTCACAGCTACACTGCGAGGCAGACTTTTCCATACAATTCCAACACAAAAAAAGTTAAAAAAAAAAAATCTTTTCTTTACAAAAGACACAAGACAGTCAACCCGTAACAACAGATCCTAACTTGATCCTCAATACTTGATTTTCCCACAGATTTCTACACTTCACAGTTTAGTTAAGAGGCTAATCTTTCCTCACGCAAAGGGAAAAGCCCAAAAGAGGCTAACACGCTACACTAGATATAAAGTAAAACAGTCCGACTTCGGGATGGTGTCCGAATGTTATTTTTTTCCTTCATCCTTTTGTTCATTCCCTTCATTCCATACACAGATTACACGTCTTAGAGTAAAGGCATGCAGATCCGAGCAGATTCTCCAGTGCCAGACCATGCAAGGTGGTCAGAGGCACGAGACCGAACTTCCCTCTGCCGACACTACATGATAATCAAAATGTGAGCTGAAAGGCGAAACTGTAGAATGAACACAGAGAAAATTTCAGGACAAGATAAATCTTGACATTATTTTAATATACCTTGACAAACAAATTTGACTGATGGTTTAAAAATTGTAAGGAATGTACATTATTGACCACGTTTTTCCCAAAATGTCGACAATGTGTGTGTTGTGTGCTTGTTTGTTTATTTGTGTGTTTGTTTGTTTGTGCATTTTAGTGAGAGCATAAACGGGTCTGAGAATCTGAATTATTAGAAATGGACCTGTAAGCGGAAGGATCCTTAAGGATGTCACACGGGAATCCTGCCCCTTGAGGGCAGTGCCAAAAGTATGCTTTAAATAGTAAAAATAGGAATGAGCGAGTACACAACATTCACTGAAACCATCGCCTGACACGCAGAACAATTCATACAAATATTTCTCGAAGACAAACCCTTGACAATCGATGAGTATTCACGTAATAAGTGAAAAAAAAAATCAATTAAAGAAACTGATTTACTATCGTGAACAAGTTCTCCCAGTGGAAAGCCACAGGCTACCGAGAGTAAAAAAAAATCATAACACAACAACCGCCACTTTTCTGGAACTCCAACTACCAAAGGGAGCAATTACAAGCCAGTTCCAAAGAAGGGAGAAATAATCAAGTCTTGAAGGAATTTCCAGAAAAAGCCCTGACACAAACATTTAATCTATGACTAGCTCACAGCTACGCTGCAAGGCAGACTTTTCCATACGATTTCAACGAACAGAAAGTCAAAAAACCCTTTTTTTTTTACAAAAGACGCAAGACAGTCAACCCATAACAACAGAACACATTATTCTGTTTTTGACTCATGGATTGAAAATCGTAAATAATATACATTATTTACCACGTTTTCGAAAATGTAGACAATGTGTGTGCGTTGTTTGCTTGTTTGTTTATTTGTTTCTTCGTTTCGGTGTTTCTATGTGCTTTTTAGTGATTGCACAAACGGGTCTGAGAATTTTGATCATTAGATATGGAAGTGATAATGAAGCAATTTGTGCTATACAGATAGGCGCTAATATGTTTTCTTTCATGAAAACTAACGACTGTTTAGAAAGCAGAAAACAGAAGTGAACAAGACAAATCATGACACTGTCATAACAAAAGTGAATTCTACGAATCGTTTCTTTCAACACTCACTCACTTAAAATGAACAATTTCAACTTGGGGGCGATTCTTAAAACGCATCAAGCGTCACTTCTTTTTGCTGAGTATATATCAATTTTTGAAAACGGAGCTCTTGTTCTTTCCGCCGTTTCTCCGATATGATGTTTAAAGTGTAGAGAAATGGGTTGAGAGCTGAATTGAGTGGCAACACAAAAAGATGGCCATTCCAACGTTGACCTCCCCTGGGATGACAACATCGTTGGCAGCCAGGACTCCACACAGACCAATAGGAAACCAGCACAGAAAATCGGACACTGCGATGGATAGAAGACGCCTAGCGATAGTTGCTTCCTTGGACTTTGCACTCTCAGTGACTATGTCTTTTGACTTTGTTAAACAGATTAGATATACTATTGCTCCTTACTGACCAGTAAATAAGACACTGACCCCACACAGTCATGAGGAAGAGAACTAAGTTGCAGACAATCATGATACTGAATGAGTAAATATGACCAGGAAAGTACGCTCTAGTAACAGGCAGTGGAAGGCAAATACCTGTCTGCTGGTAAAATTCCCAGTGTGAGGTTACAGGGAGAAGAGGGACCATTCCCAGTGTAAATCCAAGTCCCACGTTACGCCCACAGGCCATGTGAGCTGATCTGACTCCAAACCTGATGCGACTGAAAGGAAAACGGAGCACAAGGAAGCGATCCAAAGTGATTAAAGAGATCAGTAATGCTGACACTTCAGACGATAACAAAGATAAGAATCCAGCAGTGCTGCAAGCTGTACTCTGTTTCCATTCAATGTCATTCCAAAGGTATCTACCGGTGTAAATCCGATCTGCCACCCAATGAAGACTAAATACAATCCCATCAAGAAGTCAGAAGCACACAAATGAAGACAAATACGGCAAAAACCAGTCTTGGTGCTTTCTGACATGAAGAAGATACGGTAGACAAAACTACTGAAGTTTCCCAGTACAGCCAGTACGGCAAAAATGACAAGAACACAACGATAGGCCATAGATTTCAACAAGTCATCACATGATGAGATTTCATCAGATGGAGCAAAACATTCGCCTAGGAAATTGTCTGGTAATACAACAGAACAACATAATTTGAAATTTTCTGCAGAAACATACACCAGATTCGGCATGTGCTTCATGAAGTCTCGGGTGAAGTCATTTATAGAACACCCCTGTAAGGTAAAAACCTTAATATAGTGAAACAAGCCTTGTCCCTGCAGTATCTGTATATTACTCCATGACAAATCAACATTTTCTAGGTTCGGCATCAAAGTTGACAAGGTGCACATGTTCAGAGAATTCGCTTGGACATGGGAAATATTGAAGATCAACAGTGATAGATGTGCTTGGCCGTAAATCCTGCCAGACATCGGATTGCCCGCCAAATTCAGTCCGAAGTTGCGGCATCCCTAAAAAGTGGCTGAAGTTGACAGAATAAAGCAGATTGTCTCCCAGATCCAAACTGTGAAGATTGGGTAAATTGACGTCAGTCAAGTTCGTCCATCCACAGGCCAGGACGCCTAGGTGGATCAGCATGGTGGTATTAATGACTTCATTCATATTCACTTCACTGCCTGAGATTTTCAAGGTAGCGTAGGTATTGGAAAGAACTAATGAGAAAACTGCGATCGCAGGAGAAGGCAAACCAAAAACAAACACACACGACTTAGGGCAAGTGACGTGCACATCAGTTCATCATCACGCTTTGGACATTGTGGCATACCATCACATAGGTGATTTACATGCACGCAAATTAGTTTGCCTCTATCACGACATCGATAGAACCCAGGGCACGCCTTGTAGTTGTCACATTCAGCTTCATCCTCATGTTCCGGGACAGTCGATCATGCCATTACACCTGACATAGACAGGGAGACAATAGCCATTATCGTGACACTGAAAATGAGAGTCTGGGCACTGCGTGTTATTAGCATGTAGAGAGGTCACGGTGAACCGTCCAGGTGTGTTAAAGTTGATCACCGCTGGAGGGTTGATTTCAGAAAATACATGTCCTAGATCGTTACAGTGTTCCTCGTCTTGGCCCAGCATGCAGTCTGGGAATCGATCACACGTTTTCTTCATATCTATGCACTGAACAGAAGTCAGCAAAAGCTAGCTCTCGTGCGTAAAATAAATTTGAAAATGTAAAGCTTGATCAATATACAATAACAGGAGACGATCTTAACAAATATTGTGTATAAATTTTAAGCATGTATTCATTGCAGTAAATTTTGAAGGCAAACAACAACAACAACAACAACAACAACAACAACAACAACAGCACACAACAACAACAACAAAGATTTCATACCCAAATTTGATACTTTCTACGTTTTAGATAAGAGCTCCACTGAGTCTAAAGATGGCAATCCGGATAAAGATTAACGCTTTTGCATGGATGTGTTTTTCATTTCAAAGTCTTGTTAATTTTTTTCTCAAAACGTGAGGATGTTAGTTTTTACACATTTGGTAAACAGAAGCTGAGAAAAGACATATCTTTTTCATGCACACCAGTGAAACTAGAACCTTGGCTGCAGTTATTCTCTCTTTCAATCCAGCTGCAACTACCACAGATCAATGACGGAAATAGGTCAACCTCTGTGTAGCTGCAGCGGTGTATTGCATTAATCACACCACCTCTGTCTATACAGCTGGGGTTGTCATAGATTAAGGACAAAAATCAGTCATCCTGTTACATCGTATCAGATGCAGATCTTTCAAGCGGAGGGTCTCTGAATACTCTCCAGTGCTTCATTCCAGGCAATAAAGCTGCTTTTCCTCAGAATACAGTATTCCTGCACTTATCTATAGTCTAGACAAAGATGTCCTTTGTTCACGACCGTTGTAATCTAAATCCCACCGATGGCCATCATGGGATTCAGACGTAATGGCGTTTGGTTTAAAAGTATATGAAACGCACCCAAAAATGGTCTACTGTGTCTGGGCAGCATGTACAAAGGAGCCGGTGGCAGATTACACTATAACTGCCTTGTTTCAGTGGCAATAAAATCCTGTTGGTTTAATAATTTACACACACACACACACACACACACACACACACACACACACACACACACACACACACACACACCCCCCACCGTCTCCACCCTCTGTAGTATCCCTCGACCGTTCCTCTCTCACTACTCTCTCTCTCTCTCTCTCTCTCTCTCTCTCTCTCTCTCTCTCTCTCTCTCTCTCTCTCTCTCTGTCTTCATGTCGCTCTTTCTCTCTGTCTTTATCTTTATGTCCCTCTACTTCTCTGTCTCTGTCTGCCTGCCTGTCTGTATGATGCAAGCAGTATGACTTGTATGATGCAAGCAGTGTGGAGGCTTCGTTTTCTGGATCAGATTCAGGATATGTTGCCCATCGGCTGTCCATAGCGTATGACTTTCTGCCCTTTTTTGACAACTTTCTGGTCTTTGCTGGTGTCTGTCCTCCCTGAAGAAGACCAGAAGGCCAAAACACCTTGGTTTCCCTCCTGTTCGTGCTGTAGTTCGCTTGTTGGGGGGGGGGGGGGGGTCATATTCTTTCAAACTTCTTCCCCTAACCTGTGATGAAACACCGTGAAAAACCGTTTGTCTATGCGTCCTTATGGTCTTGCGTCCTTATGGTCTCATGACAATCCTTATCTTCATCTGTGCTCCTGGCAGTAGGATAAATCTGTCTGAAATCACATATGCGTGTTTAAAGCTTGAAACCTGGGAGGATCAGATCGTCTAGGGAGTACCTTTTTCTGTCTGGTGAGTCTGATCTTGACTTGACATTCAGTAGTCTATGGCCACTGCTAACGTCTTCTTCATGAGGGATTTACACAGCCTTACGGTGAACTTTCCAAAAAAAATCCAATCTACCTTGTGATCCATATTGGTGGTAGTCTTCTGTTCTTCAGCGATCTATATCTTTTTATGGATATTCTTATGCTGGAGAATGGATGGCCCGTTACTTACGATAACTCTTTAATATCGTCAACGACTGATGAACTTATCTGAACATTCTAAATGTATGTGTATAATGCCTTTAGGTTCAGAGAAAAAGAAAAAAAAAAACTTTTACCCCAAATTATGTGTTGTGGCTAAATATATCTATCTATAATCTTATTAAACGTACATGCACGCCCTAAAATAGCAAAGCATGAAGATTAGTGATAAGCACATCTGGTTTCAATTGACCGGATCATGCTTTCAACTGAAATTAGTAGATCAAAGGAAGAGACAAAAAAAGCAAGTACAACAGTAGAGGAAGAGACAAAAACAATCCAAAAAGACGTGAACCTGTGTATTTCCACACTGAAGCATGCCTGTACCGCACGTCAGTTCCACACAGAAATCTTCGTCACGTCCATACCGGCAATCATTTTGAAAATCACATACCAGACTATAAGGCACGAACTCCCTAGACACGTCACAATAAAAGTACGGCTGTGTCAGTCCCTGGGATATAGTACAAGACGCCTTGTGCCATGCCTTAGTGTTCTCCAGTTTTATACACTGGGTCATAAAATCACAGGCCAACAGTTGATGGGTCAAGTGCTGCATGGGGCAGATTTCAAGATTCACACGTGATGTTGTCGTGTTTGTCGGGACAGGAAGCGTAAATGGTGTGCTGATGTTGTAATGATTTGAAAGGGAAGGGAGCTCACACACACATAGCCGTCTGCCCGATCGTCACAGTAACTGTCATATAAATTTTTTGTAGAGGTGCCCAAACGAATGCACTCAGTACGTTCTGTCCAAGCAGGCGCAAGATACCAATCTTCATACCAGTCGTTCCAAACATATGTATAAAATTTTGGCATAAAGAAACCAACCACCCCACTCTCCCACATTAAAGTGTCTGTGTACCTGCAACAGTTGTGGCACCAAGATGTGCAAAGATAGCAGCAGCACCACCAGCTGCATCAGCACCATGCATCATACGTAGCAGCAGCAGCAGCAGCAACAGCAACAGCAGCAGCAGCAGCAACAGCAACAACGACAACAACAACAGCAACAACAACAATACTGCAAACAAACAAGGAGAACTGCAACTTACCTCTCTCTCTCTCTCTCTCTCTCTCTCTCTCTCTCTCTCTCTCTCTCTCTCTCTCTCTCTCTCTCTTCGGACTTGTTTGCAGACTCAAGAGAGTAGTTCTGTAATTGGAATGCTTTTTTTTCAGCGTAATTTGATTTAACCAAGTGCTGAAAAGTTGATGATTATTATTTATCAAATCTGAAATTGTATTTTTTTCAGTGGTGTGAACAGAGTAAGAAGTTATAAATGGTGTTAAATGTTGTTCAAATGCAAATTATCACCAACTCTGGTGATGCTTCAGGGATACTGTTTATTGTGGCTTGCTCTCTTAATCCTTGACACGGGGTGGTTGGTAAGCCCTGATGCCAAGATATGACCTATGTGCATGATGTGAATGTTTTTTTTTCAGTGGTCTCTCAGCTCTATTGCAGACTCCATGCCGTCATCTCAGCACTGTAACTCGTGCTAGATGTACATGGGGCCTATGGCGTCTCTGGTGTCTTTTTGATCATCGTCAAGGCACATTCCAATTCTCCAGACATCGGCCCCTCCTCCTCCCGTTGGAACCTGTCTTGCCAGAGGATAATGGTTGTGTGTACGTTGATGTGTGAGCATGTTTCTGAGCCCAGGTGAGAGTGTAAGCCCTAGGTCAGCTGACAAGACAGACCATCAGCACGTCAACGACCGCTTGTTGTGCCTCTTCGGCCTGCCCTCTCCCCTCAGTGTTGGTCACCAGGACATTAACCAAACACATATTGATTTTGTTACCCTCCTTAAAGCAGACAACAAGTACCAAGATGTGTATAGTGTGGGCAATACTGCTCCATCGGAAGAGCCTTCGACAGAGCTCCCATCCTTCACCCCACCCTCCCATTCCCTCTACCTGTCACATTCCATATCCTCTTAGTCTAAGTCTCTCTGATTCAGCAACAGACAACTGTCTCTCTCCCTCTCTCTTTGCACCATGTAGCTTGAAACATCTCTGACTATGAATTGACCGTAATACTCCCCTCCTTTTCCTCACTATCCCTCATCACACTTCTTTACCCTTACCCTGCCCATACATTCATGATCATGCCTGTCATCACGAATACGAATGACAGGCTATATAATAATAAATAATAATGAATACTTGTATAGCGCCTATTCTCGCTAGAGAGACCAAGCTCTAAGCGCTTTACAATCAACACTCGTTTACACAACGGGCTGAATACCTGGGTAGTGCCGACTAAAGAGCTGCCAGCTGGCGCTTCATTCAGTCGTTTCCCGTGTTATCCAGTCAGTATCGTTCAATATCGATCACTCATTTCCTTACTTCCTTCATTCTTTCATTTCTCACGCAGGGTGCATGCTATGTGTAACGTGCCATCCATACCAATGGCCAAACTGGCCTACTCTTCCCGAATGTTGGTGATGGGATTTTACGTGTGTGCAAGATGTTATGCGTACGTTCACACACGGAACCTCGGTTTATAGTCTCATTCGAAGGACTGTATGGGAAATGGAGTCAGAACCAATGTTAACTCCGAGGGAAAAATCCCCCTGTACCGAAACGTCTCGGCGGAGGTTCGAACCCGCAACCCCAGGATCACCAAGATTAAGTCCGGCGCTCTACCAACTGAGCTATTCCGGCTCCCAAGATAGGCATTAAAAGAGACCCTTAGCAACGTATATTTAAAGTCCTACTACAGTTGCTTCCCGTACCAACACAGATTTTCATGCAAACGTTATGATGGTAACAGTAACAACAAACCCGCACTGAATGTACAATGGGCTGACTGTCAAATCACATCTGCCTGTTTTCCTCACACCAACTTCCCCAGTGATGAGCTGTACCGGACCAAGGTACAGGAGAATTGTGGCACACTGTAGCTACTGTTTTAGTCGAAGGGAAACCAGTGCAAAAATTGTCATGCCAGGGATTTGTTTGCTCTTCGCCGTGCCGATTCAAACTAAGTTTACGCGAGTTTTTAACTTTGTGTTTTTCCTGTCTGCTTTTCAGTCTCAGTGTTTGTCCTATTTTTTTTCTATCTTCGAGACCGTTGAACGCAAACGACTGCTAAATATCTTCCGTGCAGCCCGTTTTTCTGAAAAAATCGGGACATTCCGGACTTGGCGGAAAACCGCGTAACAGGACTGGAGCTGTGTCTGGCTGCGGAGCGTACGGCAGGCAGTGGCAGCATCGTTGGTGCCCAGGACACCAGAGGCCTTTGGCGGATCTACCCAGCCACCAGACAGGCAAGGAACGATCTGCTGGTCAAAGATATGAGTGTCCGAAATACTTTGATACAGTTGGCCAACGCCAATCCATTTATTCTGAAAGAGGATTCCGGTGAAGAAAAGCCTGCTATGAGGGTGTAGGTGGCAGACATCCCTACGTCGGTAACCATCAGTGAAATAGAACACTCCTTAACTAAAATTGGATGTGAACTCCGATCTGATATAAAAATGGAATGCTACAGGTATGCAGACAATAAACTCACTCGAATTGAAACGGGGAGAAGATTTCTCTCTCATAACCCTCCCTGCTACCCCTCTCAGAAAACATTAAAAGTAGGCCCGTTCACTGCCAATTTTTGTTCACAAAGAACGGAAAACTGCCATGAAATCCGTTGTTTGTTTGAACGAACTGTCTACAGCCTAACCACCATGTGTCTGTGTGTGTGAATGAGGTTGTGTGTGTGTGAGTGCAAGGAACCAGGGCATAAGAGAAGAGATGTCTGCTATGAAGGCCGGCCAGTCAGTCAGATCAGGGACAAGGAGAGTTTACCTCCCTCTGGTTCTCCTCAGACTCTTCAACCAGGCAACTCCGGAAGCACGATTTCTGACCCATGCTCCATCTCTCCTGTCTCCAAAGTAATTGGTAAGGGAGACACACACAGCGGGGAAGGTAAGTACACTGCCAGTCCAAAAAAAAAAGTCAACGAGAAAGCAAGTCTGATCGAGGACAGGCGGTATCTAAGCGCCAAACAACCCTGCATTCCAGTGTGGGCCCCCACTCACTCAGACAGTCTTAGGCACCGCTCAGAAAGTCCCTAGCGCCAGCAATGCCGTGACCAGCACAGCCCTTCAGCACCAAGAGAAAAAACAGGCTAAATGTGATGCAGACACTGAAGAGGAAATTTCAGATGTCTCCATATACGAAAAATAAACTGTTTGAATGTTAATGTCATTTTTGCTGACTTGTCGGTGTTTAGGCTTTCTGTGTATCTTGGCCTTTTGTCTGTCTCTTTGTCTGCCTGCCGGCCTAACTGTCTGTTTGCTTCCTGTCTGTTTACTCTCCCCCCCTCCCACGCCCCAACAATTTCTATTCCACTCTTCTCCTCTCTTTCATATCGAGCATTACATTTTCTCTCTCTCTCTCTCTCTCTCTCTCTCTCTCTCTCTCTCTCTCTCTCTCTCTCTCTCTCTCTCTCTCTCTCTCTCTCTCTCTCTCTCTCCCCCTTCTCTTATTCTCCAACAACTTGATTTTCCTCCTTCCTAACTGTCCTCCCTTTCTTCCTTTTGGGACGCCCTTCTCCACCCCACCCCCCTCCCCCCCCCCCCTTTTTTTTTTTTTTTTTTCTCAGGTAGAAATGCCTTTGTTTACTTTTGTGGGAGCTCAGTGCTTCGTTTTTGTCATACATTATCTTTCTTAGTAGATAATGGAAAGGTTAAGGATTTGTTCTTTGAATTGTCGATGACTAAAAACTAAACCGAAGCAGAACAGTTTAAAAATCAAAAGTCTGATGTCATATGTTTGCAGGAAACTCATTGTTTGTTTTAGAAAAGGAAAAATCGCAATGGGAAAAAGAATGGGGTGGAAAGGAGGTCTGCAAAAGACGATACGTCCTGAAGAAAAGGAGAAGTTATACTGGTCTCCAGATATGTTAATCATGAGATTGAACTGTTTTGACAGAGGCTGTTCTCGTAAAAATATTCCAGGGATCTCTTCAATCGAAAATAAGTTTTGGAA
>JADBJO010007306.1:25093-30093 GCA_016801955.1 Conus betulinus | reverse complement strand
TAAGAGATTTTAATACTGCAACCTTACCAAGAGGAGTACACATACGTTTTGACCAAATTTTAAACAAGTTTTGAACTTCTGTGAACTTATCTGACATATTATTTCTGTTAGTTTTGATAAATCAGCTGTCAACCAAATTCCTAGAAGTTTGAATTTTATAGGGTTCCATATCATATGCTTTTCAGCCAAATGTACAGTTTGTGAGCCTTTCTTTTGCCCTAGCCATACGTTGCAGGTTTTTTCAAAATTTAATTTAAGACCAGAAATGCCTTCAAATCTTCTATTGAGTTGAGTTGAACAGTTTTTCATATGACCTTTTATCCCCTTCTAATGTAAACGACGTGTCATCTGCAAACTGGCTTATTTTAAATTCTGTGTCAGATATTTTTATTCCCTTAATTTCGTCATCTTCTCTTATTTTGCTCGCTAGTAATTCAACACATAATACAAAGAGATACGGGGATATGGGATCACCTTGGCGACATCCTCTCCTAATGGGAAAACTCTGAGATATCTTTCCATTAACGATTACATGGGCTTTAATATTTTTGTAAAAAGTGCATATCCATTTAATCATATCCTTTCCAAAGCCATAGTAGCTGATAACTTTTTCCAAATAGACCCAGTTTATGGAGTCGAAAGCCTTCTCAAAGTCGACTGAGACCAGTAACCCAGGTAGATTTTTGTTTTTCTAAGTAATGCATCATGTCATACAATAGTCTTAAATTATCCCCAATATACCTCCCTGATATGAACCCTGTCTGATCTTCGTGAATTAGTTTAGGGTAGGACTGTTTTAATTCTGTTAGCTATGCAGGTTGATCCTATTTTATAAGTAACATTTAACAGTGATATTGGTCTCCAGATTTTTATATATTCCTTGGGTTTGTCTCCCTTGGGTAAGCATATTATGATACCTTCTCTTTGAGTTACTGACATTTCTCCTTATAAAAAAAGCCTTCATTTACAGAACGGATTACAAAATCTCCCAGCTGGTTCCAAAAAAAATTAAAGAAATTAACTGTAAATCCATTCGTGCCTGGGCTTTTGTCATTTTGCATTTTTTCAATGCTTCTGTTGCTTTCTTCTTTTTTTTATGAGAGACCTTCCAAGTTATCAGATTCGATTTTGCTTAATTTTGGTAATGTTTTTGCAAACTTGCCTATATCGGTATCCTGCAATATCCGTTCTTTATACAGATCATGAAAAAAAGGATTTGGTCTCGTCTAACAAATCGGTTGTTTCCGTCAATACACGGCCATCTGCTGTTGTTAGTTTTAACATCTGTTTGCTAATAAAATGTCTTTTTTTCAAGATTACAAAAGTATTATATTATTTATTTTTCCTCTTGTAGTGCCCACCTAACCTTTGATCTTAACATTATCCCTTCCATTTTTGTTTTTTTCTGATCTCTACCAGCTGAGCCTTCTTTTCCTTTAAAGTTATTCTTTCAGCTTGGTTTGGATGCGAAATTGCTGTCAAGGGTTTGTATTTCTTGTTCTAAAGTTTGTTCTGTTTTTTTTTTAAGGTCTTTGTTTTTGTGTATGCTATACGAAATTGTTTTAGCCCTGATTTCCATTGTAAGGTGTCCAAGAATAGCTGATCTGATACTACAAATTGAATCTGATCGTTAGGTATTTGTTTTAAATTTCTCTCATATATGGAAGACCTGCATACTGACACTAACTTCTTCTATTAGGTTATTTATTGATTGAACATATATGTAATCTTTTAACAGTGACGAGTTGAATTTCCAAAGATTTTTATTTTTTTCCTCAACTTTAATGTAATGAGCGAATGGTCACTGCGGTAACCAAAATGAATATCAGCGTTACTCACTGATGTAATTAATGTTTCCGAAACTAAGAAATAGTCAAGGGACCCAGACCCTTTTTATCAAACGCCAAAACATTAAGATCAGCAAAGGAATGTCCATCAGTTAAAAAACACACAGACAATGCATGATGAGTATGAGTCAATTCCAAAGGAAAAAACGACAGTAGGAAAAAAAATAGCAGGATAGAGACTCACAGACTCTCTCTCTCTCTCTCTCTCTCTCTCTCTCTCTCTCTCTCTCTCTCTCTCTCTCTACTAATTGTCTCGCTGCAGGGATTTCCTCGTGTCTTCCTTGTAGTCTCTTTTCGCACTGGAAGGATAGCCTTCAAGGGGAATAGGCCGGTTCGCGAGACGAGCTGTACGCTATCTTTCTTTTACATCTCTCTCTCTCTCTCTCTCTCTCTCTCTCTCTCTCTCTCTCTCTCTCTCTCTCTCTCTCTCTCTCTCTCTCTCTCTCTCTCTCTCTCTCTCTCTTCCTCCCCTCTCTCCTTTTTTCGCGCACTTATGGTATCATCCATTCTTATTTCCGTCTTTCCTTTCAAGGATGGTTCCCGGAGATGTCCGGGCTTTTCTGCCTTTTTAAAAATCTTTTTTTAACCCTTGTTTCTTTTTTGTTACATAGAGCGTGAAAGTGTCACTACACCAAACACTAGTACAAAAATAAACCCTGATGCGCTGTAACAAACGCCAAAACATTAAAGTCAGCGAGAAAATGTTCATTAGTAGCAATACAAAATACAGACGTTCATGGTGCGTGAGAGTTGAAGGGAAGAGAAGAAGAAAAAACAAGATGCAAAGCATATTAACATACTCCCAGTTAATCTTGAATAGTGATAACTTTTCTATATACCCAATCTTATTAAAACCCACCGATATATAGGAAATAGCGGCTAGATAAAGCTTTTAACGGTTATATAACCGAGGTACACTTTTGAAACGGGTATTTTAGTCCTCACTGGGCTGAAGCCTATGTACCTACCAAATTTTATCCAAATCGGACAATATGTCAAGAATAAAGGTTTTTAACAGTCAAATTTTGAAACACTATATAGAAGTCCCATTTGTGTGTGATAACCTTTCTATATACCAGATTTCATTAAATCCGCCTATATGTAAGAAATGACGGCAAAATAAGTTTTTAACAGTTGTTTAATCGATTTTCAGCATTACATCATTTACATATGGAAAGAGGCTCTAATTAGTCACAAGGTCATCCAAACCTCGGGGTGAGGGAGACAGAAAAAGGGGAAAAGAAACGAAAAGGGTAAATGTGTGAATATTTAATCATTTCAAGCTGAACACGGGAAACATTCAAAATCGGTCTTGAAAAGAGAATCATGAACGTCACCTGTCCTGAGTCCACTTTCGTCCACTGATTCGGTCTCATCAGTGGAATCCAGCTACAGTAGCTGGTTCTCCCTCAGTATCAAATTGATATACACCAAAAGGATAAAAAAAAAAAAAAAGAAATGACATGACACTGGCATCGCAGAGCAGAATAGCGCACGCGCGCGCGCGCGCGCGCGCGCGCGCGCGCGCGAGAGAGAGAGAGAGAGAGAGAGAGAGAGAGAGAGAGAGAGAGAGTATACGTATCTTGCTACTAAGCTGTACACTCATTTAGAAATTCAGCGCGATGGGCATTGACCAAATCATGCTCTCATTGTCACAGAAACCACAGCAATGCTTTTTTTTTTTTTTTAAACGTTACATGGCAAGGTCATGAGCGACAACAATCATGTCCCTGATATATATGCACAATCTGTTCAGTAGAGGACAGTCACCCCAGGCACAATTACATAAGGCCGAGGAGAGCGTACAACCGCCGTAGAGCACGTGCTTGAATCTGTGTATTGTGCATGGCTGGCTTGTCTTCCTTCCTGCAAGCCGGCAAATTTCACACTTTCTTCCGATGACATGTTCTTGTGTTCCTGCTTGACAAACCAGAACACACAGACGTCTACCAAACTCGGATCACAGGGAGAACTCTAAAAGAATGTCATCTGACTCGCACAGCAGCACACACGTACGCTATCTGACTGATGAAGCCAACCTTTCTAAATGCTGTGTTTCTGTGCTTATCTCACAATCATCTCTGTACCTGGCGATCATGGAAGTGGCAACATAGTCCTTCACCACTCCCATGTCAAAGCATGCCACTGGTCTTTTCAAGGCCTATGGTGTTCACAGAGTGTTGGGATTCCTGATTCATGATGTCACAGTCAGACTAACCAGCATGGAAAGCAAGCTTAAGAATTATCTTGAACATGCCAAATGTCAGACTCACTACCAATATATGTTGATTTGATGTGTTGTTCATTAACATCTTGTGTAACGCACTTTGTGCTGTGATCTTCCGATTCCGCATCAAACAAGGCCAGTTCGTTCACTTCAAAAGCGTCAGTATCAGTACTAACCTGTTCAAGTCGTTTATATTGCTGCTTTGCTCTTGCCTGATCACATCGCGCCTTTGCTGGGCGGTTTCTTTCTGTAATATTGAACTCGTGGTTCTCGGTTCAGACAGGATCCGCTATTGTTGTTGTCAAAGGGACAGCTGGCTTCAGTCGTAGGACGACGACGGAGTTGCTGCCTTCACTTGCAATTTTCCAGCATAACACTGTGTTGTCAGGCAGTAGCACGTTCAAGGCTGTCTCCACAGTTGCTGGAAGTCCAATAACGAGAGAGAGAGAGAGAGAGAGAGAGAGAGAGAGAGAGAGAGAGAGAGATCTGCCTGCATATCTATGATATCCACACAGGAAAAAAAAAAACCTAAAGGACAGGCAGTGAAAGGGAAGTAAGCACTAGAAGTAACCCTTTTCTATAACACGTTAAAATACGCACCAACGTCCACAACCACAACCACATCCACACACACACACGCGCGCGCGCGCGCGCACACACACATACACACACACACACCATACCACAACACAACACACACACACACACACACTGACTGACTGAAAGTAGAAAGAAATTCGTGGAGAGCGTGGCAGCAGACTGTCAAAAGAGAAGCCCCCTTCAAGCAAGTGTTTCGGCCCTTAACTCCTGACACTCTGGGGAGGGGGGGGGGGGGGGGGCACCCGCTTCATGACTCCGGATGTCCCTCTGCTGCCCTTTTTGCCCATCTCGGGACGAGCCATGGCTGGGATTCGAACCCATGCCCC
>JADBJO010007306.1:15000-23172 GCA_016801955.1 Conus betulinus | reverse complement strand
AAAAATCATGAACAGAGATTTTCTTTGACGTTCAACGACTATGAAATAACCCAGGTGGCAATACTTAAGATATGCCATCTGGAGCAATGGCATTCACAAGTAGCTGAAGATTGAAATGATTTGCAATACTTTTGAAAACTCACTAATGGTATAATTTCTAAGGTAGAATTTAAGGTTAAAGAAATTAATGAATTATTGTGCAAACTGAACGTTTATTAATTATGTGATCCAAGCGAAATGCATCCATGAAAATTTAAGGCACCAAAAGATTGACTCTAAATTTAGGGACTTTGTTTGATGAAACACCGAAGGTGGTTTTTTTTATTTATTTTTTTATTTTTTTAAGTATGTCTGTCGACAATAACTACCTGCAATCATTCCAGTCTTGAGGAAATGAAATGAAAATGAACCTGGCGACTACAGACCAGTAAGCCTCATACAATCTTTTTGTTAAGTTTGTGAAATCCCAATGAGTGATGAAGTAAATGAAAATCTGACTTTCAATAGCTTGCTATTCAACATCCAGTTAGGGCTTACGTCTTGTAGACCATGTGTTACGCAACACACTAATGGGATGATTATGCTGAGTAATAATATACTACTTAGTGTTATGTACTTGGATCTCCAAAGAGCGAGTCACAAAGTCCAACTTCAACGATTAATGCATAAAGAAAAACTTAATTACATCAAATACAAACTTTGTTATAGATTTCAGTACGTCGACAATCGTAAAACAAAACTGGAGACTTCAAGCGCTGTCATTTGGTGTTCCTCATAGTAATATTCTAGGACCTAGTCTGTCAGCACACTTTATAAACCATATGCTTAGTTTTGAATGCTGCTTTATTTTTTTTATGCCAGACATTTAGTGTTTATTGTAAAGGGTTTTTTTTTTATGATGAAAGAAGATGTAAATTATACATCTGCATCAAGTTGACCCGAACAGACAAATAATTGATAAGTGTGAAATTATAGATGCTGGTCATGATAACCCAAATATCGATGTAGAACTGATGGCTATGAGTTATACCTCGCAGATGTGGTCAAAGATTTAGGACTCATTATTACAAAATGTCACCTGTGAACAGCAGAATACTGCTACTGTCAAACAGGTAAAGAAAACAGCAGAGGTGGTTGTATTTCACATTTACTTTAAAATTCCCCGAAGTCGGAGTGTGGCTGCCCACGTGGCAGGGTGATCAAAAACGGTCACACACGTAATGTTCTCATCCCTAGCTGATGCATTTGTACCATAGTGTGCAAGTACTTCGTCTGTTCGGATGCTTCCTGGAGTCTTTTAGCCAGGGTGCGACAGCAACAACAACAACAACAACACATATTTACTTCAAAAACAAAGACATTTTGGCACCACTTTTTTTATTTTCAAGATGAACCAGTTCTGGAATAAAGGTAATGCGGTGGGTCTAATCTGAGGAAGCATATAATTCCTGTAGAAAATGTGCAGATATTTACAAAACAGTTATAGATATAAATAACTCAAATATGAACAACGTTTAAAATCACTAAAATTGCCCAGTATTGTCGAAACGCAAGAGGTAATCCTATTGGCACTTTCAAATTCTATGCGGTTTTTAATGATGTCAAAGCGACTATCGATTTATTTACTTTAAGTTCATTAACAACACAGGATTTCCTGTGGAAACAAATGAACTTTCATGAAAAGTAAGTGACTTAAACACATTTTTGTCACTGACATAGTTAAAGGGCTTTATGATTCATTACCACCTCGTTTTAAAGCAGCAGGAAAAACTCGACAATTTTCAAAATCAGATAGGTAAACATTGGACAGAATAATTCACTCAGGCTAGTTTCAGTTTGGGAAGTTGGTCAGTCATACTCTTTACGCACTTCTTACCCACAAGATAACAAGTGAAAAAGAATCATTCTACAGAGCAGACAAAAAGCTGCGTTAAGCCTAAACCTTAATATGATGTGATTATCACGTGCCACACGTTCTTTGCCCTTTACCTTCCCTGGCCCACATTTGTGGGAGGTGTAGGGACAAGGGACTTCATCTTCATGTTCTGCACATTGTGAGGTCAGATCACAGTCAAAATGCTCAACTAAGTCAGGCCACACCGATTTTGAACAATTCCAGGTGCTCTGTCCTGGAACTTGATGAGGTTTCAAGTTTTCTTTGTGGAAAGAGAAGCGAAGTTTAAAGCGTTCAGAACGACAATTTTTCACCACAGGAAAAAAATAAAGACATATGGACTTCATTGCTTGTCCCGTTGCCAAAGACATCAGGGAACAGAAATAAAGGCGATGAGTACGTTAGGGATTGTCTCGGATTAGTCAGCCTTGAACCACACTGACCAAGAAAGGTGACTATTTGGTACTTTGTTTGCCAAACAAGAGTGTTCAAGAAGATGACGTGACCAGGTGGCCTGGTGAGGGTGACACAGGTTCTCATGAATATGTGACACAGGATGGATCCATTCAGTGTTGGTGTCTGTATATATATCCTGCACAACGATCATTTAATGGCGTCATTCTTAACATGCTATGTATGTCTTTAGATTCCTGTATCAACAATCATTGGCCTGTCTTCTAAAACTTTACATACTATGTATGTCTAAACATCTCCACAACAATTGCTCTCCCGTCAACAACACTGGATACGTTGTGTATGTCTGTATATCTCTCCTGCACAGCAAACAGGTTCCTGCTTTCCATCATTGAACATGCTATGTACATCTAACTGTATCCTGCTCAACAACCATTTCACCTTTGTTTTAACCTTGGGTATGTTATGTATATCTGTGCATATCTTGCGCAACAACAATTCTTTTATCTTAATACCGAACATGCTATGTATGTTTGTATATTTTCGGCGCTGCAACCATTCTTTTATCTAACTTTAGACAAAATATGTATGTCTGTATGTATCCTGTACATCGTCCATTCTCCTGCCATCTGAACATTGGACATGCTAGGTATATCTATATTTATTTTGAACATCAACCATTTTACTGTCATCTTAACACTGAACATGAAATAGATGTCTATATGTCGATGTCTTAGACCCCCAAAAGCACATCTTCAGACATAGTTTTATTTTTCACAGAAACCTTTTTTTTTTTTAGTAGATATCTGCTTAAGAAAATAATCTCCTTTGTGTCCATTTTTGCTTCTCTATCGTTATGAACGAAAAGCGTATGACTGATATTTTGGTTTTCAATATCAATGAGTAAGATTTAACGGTTTTTTTTGCGCCCAAAAAGTGTGTATATGCATACACTGCTCAGTTTTCATGCCAAGCCACCATAATGAAAAGATGTACTGTTTTTGCTCAAAATTGTTCACTTTTTCGAGAAGATATGCTTGAGTGAAACCGAAACATCTGCGAAAATTTTGTGCAGGTGTGTGTGTGTGTGTGTGTGTGTGTGTGTGTGTGTGTGTGTGTACGAAGCAGGGATGGGCTAGGGTAGGGGTCTAACCGGACTGGGAGAGAGAGAGAGAGAGAGAGAGAGAGAGAGAGAGAGAGAGAGAGAGAGAGAGAGAGGTAGGTTATGAATGACGGATGGTAAAAAAGAGACAAACTAAATCAGTGAAGGAATAAATCATATTAACAATGGAATGATTAAACCTTTGACTTTTGAATAAAAGAAGCGATGAAAATAACAAACAATTACAATATAACTAAGTACTGAATAAATGCACAGATTAATTTCATTAAAAAATAGATTAAGGAATGAACTTTAAAGGAATTTAGTAAATACATAATAGAAAGAATGGATACTTGTGATGAAGAAGTATTGTAGTAAGAAGTGCCTTTAACACATAGATAAGAGAGAGAGAGAGAGAGAGAGAGAGAGAGAGAGAGAGAGAGAGAGAACTCAGAATTCATAGCTCAGTGAACCTTTAATTCCATCAAGGGTTGGGATTTTAGGCAGAGCCTATTAAATCATTCTGTCCTTGCTAAGCAAATCATGTGTTCAGATTTTAATAAGTCAACAACAACAAAAAAAGGAGGGGGGATGACACGCAATGGGATTGTGGCGTTCATGATTCACACACAAACGTGCTGTGCGTGCACGAGCACACTGAAACGCACGCACACAGTTCTTTCCAGTTGTGCGTCAGTCTCTTCTAAGCCACTAAGCAGAAGGCTAGCGCGCCTCGCTTCTCGTTACTGTCATTGCCATCAACAGACCACACCACTGGCGGCACATTGTAAGTACACAACATCGTTTCATTGCTATGTGATCATTAAGACATGAAAAAAATCCAAATTAACTGTTGGTTTACAAACACCCACACACATATGAAGAGAGAGACAGAGAGAGAGACAAAGAGTTTTCAAACAATGTTTGCTTTTATGTCTTTGTTTCACTTTTTTAAAAAAAGCGGGAGTTGAACTATCACATCTGCAGTGGTAGAAAATTCGGCATAACTATGTGGGTGAATGGGGAGGTGTATTTGCTTCTTAAAATGAGCTTTGAGCGCGGTTATAGTCTCAAACAGGGAGACAATTTCCAAAGTAGACAAAACTCAGTAACATATCACTACATCTGGTCACATACCAAAATACCGAAACCTGACATATCACTACATCTGGTTACATACCAAAATACCGAAACCGAAACCTATCACTACATCTGGTCACATACCAAAATACCGAAATCTGACATATCACTACATCTGCTTACATACCAAAATACCGAAACCGAAACCTGACTGTTATTCTTCAGTGACCTCTAAAATACCTCACTTGACTCCTCCGCCTTTTAGATTTTAAGCAGAATGCTGTCCCAGAAAAAGGCTGGTGTGCATTGCCATAGTATGTTTCTTAAATTTTCATAAAAACAACCAAAGTTTCCATCTAGAAGCAGAGAGATATGAAACAGCAAAATAAAGCTTCATTCTTTCTTTCTTGTGAAAAGTAGACAAAATAAAAAGATAAATCTTCAGACACAAGTGCTGAGGAACAGTTTTTAGAATGAATTCGCAAGGGACCGAACTATGGTAAACTAATAAATTCCAAGGGTAAGTAACTGAGTGCATTTCCAGCAATTTTCAGAGCAGCTTGCTGTTGCAATGACTGCAAGAAATATTGAATTATAAACAAAGCTTGCTCTTATGTCTTTGATTGAAAAAATAGAGGGAGATGAGCTTTCATGTCTGCAGTGGTAGATAATTCGGCCTAAATGACAGTATGTGCTTGAGTGGGTGAACGAGAATACTAAATGCTTCTCAAAATGAGCCTTCAGCAAGCTTATACTCTCCAAAAGGGAGACAATCTCCAAAGGAGAGGAAACGCACTAACATATAATAACTCCTAGTCAGATATCACTATTTCGAAACCTGATTGCTTCTCCTCAGTGACCTCGGAAAGTCCTGTTGCTGTTTCATGATTCTCTTTTGCTCCCTATTTTTTTCAATCAAAGACATAAGAGCAAGCTTTGTTTATAATTCAATATTTCTTACAGTCATTGCAACACCAAGCTGCTCTGAAAATGTCTGGAATGGTGCTTAGTTACTTACCTTTGGAATTTATCAGTTTACTATATTGTATATAGTGTATATATATATATATACATATATATAAACTTCCTTTTATCATCCTATTTTTAACAAATATATATATATATATATATACTGAAAAATGGAGGAAAAAGAGGGGTGGAGATGTGGAGGAAGGACAAAATTCTTTATTTACGAGGATAATAGATAAGCACTGACGTACTTTTTTTTACATCTAGTCCTCGCCCTGAGTAGGGACTACAACAAGCAGTGAAATGAAAAATAATGTAAGAAAGCAAACAAGCAAACAAGGCGGTCATGCAATCATAATGGAACATCGATTGAAAATAGAAGAGAAATGAACATTAAAAAAAAAAAAAACATAAACAATAATAAACAAAAAAAAAAAAATAAATAAATAAAAATGAAAATAATAATAATGAAGGGGAAGGAGAGAGTGGGGGTGGGAGGGTGGGCTGAGAGCTTGGGAAATATCTGGAAATGTACCCCAACGTACAAAAATTAGCATGTATAACAACAAACAGTAAAATGAATATGACAATTGTACTCACCAGCAGATGATGACAGAAAAATGCGTTGCAAACCAACATGCTCCCTCTCAGACCGGTTAACAGCAGTAAAGACAAGGACACCGACGTATTTCTCTTATATTGATCATTTTTAAGCCGATTTAGTGACATACGCTTTTCATACACTTTGACCATGACTGTGTCTGTCATACTATATTGGACTGGTAAGCATGTAGCATTGAAGCAACTTATCAAAACTGAATTTCCTTTGATGGCGCTGAATAGTCTGTAAAGTTGAACACAACATCACTCGTTCTTGTACATTCGTTTATTCGAAAACGCACCGCTTGATAAGAATGTACGTGGAGTATAAACTGACACTCCCATCTGATGGCCTCAAACAGACTTTGATCACCGAAATGACTTTGAGCAAGGAAATGACCATGTGAACCTTCAACAGTAAATTCTTTCACAACGGTGTTTTCCAGACAAGAAGACAAACCAGAAAAACTCTCAGGGAGGCGTTTTGTGGCCCAGAATCACTGCTGTTGAGCAGGTCTGCAGTAGTCTGTTGTGTCAAATCGATTATTTTGGTGCTCCGAGTCGTAACAGGATTCAAACGATGTTTGCTTTGTTCCCTCTCTGTTACATTTGGTAAACGAACGTAAGTTTGAAAGTATTCACAACGTCGGTGTTTTCGTGACGAATATTTTCTAACAATGCGTGTGTGTGTGTGTGTGTGTGTGTGCGTGCGTGCGTGCGTGCGTGCGTGCTGTGTGTGTGTGTGTGTGTGTGTGTGTGTGTGTGTGTGTGTGTGTGTGTGTGATATGGCAAAAAAAACAAATCACTAGACTGGTATTCATGAAGATAGCATGTTTGACAGTTGTATGCTAAAATCATTTGTCAATGTGTGGTGCACGGTTTATAACGTTGTATCACTCCAAGACGAACGAAAAGTTCATTCAAGTAAATATATAAATGATCGTGTTCAGTTTATCAATACAAAAATATGTGGTGCATCTTTAATGACCCTCAGCAAAGAACAGAAGTACAAAGGAAAAAGCAGTGTAAAGGAAAAGAACAACAAAAGTAAAATTTTGTTTTCAACCAGGAAAAAGACGTGCTAAACACTCAAAAAATTAAGAAGATGGAAATGTGTTCCATGGTATGTATTCAGGTGAGTTAGCCGAAAACATGAAGAAACATGTAGATCAGCACAACCATAAGGACAAATGTTATCGTTCCTGTCGGTTCCTGTTCTTATGATTCCAATAAACGTTTTCCAGCACAATCAAGCTTGTCTTCATGGGGAAAAACAAGGATATTTTCAGTAGTAAACTCTCTCTCTCTCTCTCTCTCTCTCTCTCTCTCTCTCTCTCTCTCTCTCTCTCTCTCTCTCTCTCAGCCACTTCAGTGGCATTGTGCTCATGCTGTTCATTTCTGCTGCCCATACACAGCCACACCCTGACTAATCTTCCTGCAGTACCGGCAATCCACAGGGAGCAGTGAGGGTTAAGCTGTGATAGGCAACCCATTGATTAAACTCTGCACTGCTGCTGAATAAGTTCACTGGCGTTCAGTACTGCTTGCTCCAACCCAGCACAGGCAGGACACCCACTTCTAAGCCCACTACTGACGGCATTTGCTTGGACGCGGAATCAGCACGGATGAGAATTCCCGTCCGATGGGCGTCACCACTCTGTTCTCGTGAACTTGGAAATAGCGACAACCACGACTCACATAGGCGTAAAACGTGGAGAGAATATCGAAACTGAGAACACCATGAGAGCATGGCCAAAGAATATGAGAATATGTTTGGCGCTGATTGATGTGAACGATAAAAAGAAGGGAGGGGTGGGGGTGGCAAAAAAAGGAGTAACTTAAGGAGTAAAGTGCCAGATGCATAATCCTAATGATCTTGGGGTTGCGGGTTCGAATCTTCACACCTGACCGTCTCAATATTTTTCCTCAGACATAACATTGTTTCTCCTCCCCCTTTTCCGAAAGTCCTTCAAATGAAACGATAAAACCGGTGTTCCGTGTGTGAATGCACGCATAACATCTTGTACATATGTAAAATCCTATAACTAGTTCTGGGGAAAAAAGCCAGTACAATCGTTGGTGTCTAAACTCAAGGCATGAGCGAAACACTGAC
>JADBJO010007306.1:0-7500 GCA_016801955.1 Conus betulinus | reverse complement strand
GCAAGGAGGATAGGTATTGAAAGTTGCTTTTTCTTTTTCTTTCTCTTTTTTTTTTTTATATGACTTATGCAACGCGCGATAGGTGGTAGATGGTAATATATTCGTATGGTAATATGCGCGCAGGTGACAGAGTTCTTGTGTACAGACAGCATGAAATACATTCATCTTTAGCAGAACTATGCAGATCTATGAATATTAACAGGCGTAGAATCAGTGCTTTGACAAAGACAGCACAGGTGTCTCTAACATAGCTGTGCATGGCCAAAGGCATTAAAAAAAATTAGAAGAGTACGTTGTGCCCTATGTGTAGAGCGATAAACACGAGTATACGCTTCATATTGCACAACGCTTAACTATTTCAGAATGAAACGCATTCCTACAGTGTTACGTCAGACCAGCATTACAGAAATGAAGCTGTCAGAAGCAACTTTTAGTGTATCTATATGACCTAAACGACTTATGATATTATGCGACGTAGATGAACATCAGGGAAATAATTTATTGCTTTTGTGAGCCGAGATATGCCTGTTATGTTTACACATTCTTTTGTATTTTCAAAGTCTGTACGTATTCCTGCAAATAGCGTTGTTGCTGGCTTGTTTTGTTTATTTTAACTTTAATTATTTATGTTGCTTGTTTGTTTATTTGGACAGTCTTGATTGTTTGCTTGTTTATTTGTCTTCTCATCATGAGCTTCGCTTGTAAGATGAACTTTGAGGGGTCGGTAGACCTAAGGCACATCCATTTTAGAACTCATCGAAAACAACACACATTTGCGGGGCTTACCTCGGCCTGTTTTCAGCAATGAACAACATGAAGGTCACAAAGATTGAGGTTTGGTGACGTGGCCGACTGTGTCAGGTTAAAGGACTTGTGCAGCAGGATTGTTGTAACGATGAGTGTCATCTTTCTCCTCAACAGTCTCTTCACATTGACACTGTGTGCAATAGAACAGGCCACGTGGGTGTCTGGACTACTTAACAATGTCTAGCATTGATGAATCAGTTTGCAGAGACTATCTAATTCTTTGTAGTGATTCCAACACACATGAAGGCTTTCTTGACAAGGTGTTCCTTTAAGCCGGAATAGCTTAGGTGGTAGAGCGCCGGACTCGTAATCTTGGTGATCCTGGGGTTGCGCGGGTTCGAACCTCCGCCGGAGCGTTTCGGTACAGGGGGATTTTTCCCTCGGAGTTAACATTGGTTCTGACTCCATTTCCCATACAGTCCTTCGAATGAGACTATAAACCGAGGATCCGTGTGTGAACGCGCGCATAACATATTGCACACACGTAAAATCCCATCACCAACATTCGGAAGAAAAGGTCAGTTTGGCCGTTGGTACATAGCATGCACCCTGTGTGAGAAATGGAAAGAATGAAGGAAGTAAGGAAAATGAGTGATCGATATTGAACGATACTGACTGGATGACACGGGAAACGACTGAATTAAGCGCCAGCTGGCAGCTCTTCAGTCGGCATACCCAGGTAGGCAGCCGTTGTGTAAACGAGTGTTGATTGTAAAGCGCTTAGAGCTTGGTCTCTAGCCGAGAATAGGCGCTATATAAGTATTCATTATTATTATTTTAATAATATTGATGTGTCACATTGTTGTACAAGGAAAAACCAATGTTGCTGTGTCACTTGTTTTTATTATATGTACAATGTGTGCATCAATGTTGCTGAGTCATTTTTTCGTGCAATGTGTGCATCAATGTTGCTGTGTCACTTTGTTGTATAATGTGTGCATCAGTGCTGCTGTGTCATTTTGTTGTGCAATGTGTGCATACATTTTGCCATGCCACTTTGTTTTATTATATGTACCATCAATATTTACGTGTCACGATGTACTACGGTATGCACCATCAATTTTGCCATGTTGGGTTATATCTTTCATGGGTGTTGGAGTGTTACTATGTTGTGTGTTATATCTTTCGTGGATGTTGGTGTGTGTCACTATGTTGTGTTGTATGTACCATTAATGTTGGTGTATCACTATGCTGTGTTATATGTACCATCAATGTTGGTGTATAACAGTATTGTTTTGTATGTACCATCAGTGTTGATGTGTCACTATGCTGTGTTATATGTACCATCAGTGTTGGTGTGTCACTATGTTGTGTTATATGTACCATCAATGTTGATGTGTCACTATGCTGTGTTATATGTACCATCAGTGTTGGTGTGTCACTATGTTGTGTGATATGTACCATCAATGTTGATGTGTCACTATGTCGTGTTATATGTACCATCAATGTTGGTGTGTCACTATGTTGTGTTTTATGCTTTATAAATATTTTTGTGTCACTGTATTGCGTAATATGTACCATGAATCTTGCCGTCACTATGTTGTACCATATGTATTACCAATATTGCCGTGTCACTATATTATATTATATGTACAATTGATGTTGCTGTGTCTTTATGTTGTACCATATGTACCATCAATATTGTTGTGTCATTATGTTTTACAATGCGTATTATTAATATTGCCGTGTCACTATGTTCAATATCAATGTGACTGTGTCATTATGATGTATTACGTGTATCATATTTCTGTGCTACTCTACTGTACCATACATACCATCAATGTTGTTTCGTCACTGTCGCACCGCATGCACAACCAATGTTGATGTGTCACCTTGTCATAATCTACCATCAATGTTGCAATGTCACTATGTTGTACTATATGTGCCAACAATGTGGCCATGTCACAATGTTTTATCATATGTACCATCAATAGTGAAATGTCACAATGTTCTACAATGTGTACCATCAATATCTTGCCGTGGTAAAATGCTGTACAGTCTGCACTATAAATGTTATCGCGTCATTACGTTGTATTACGTATACAATCATTGTTCCTGTGCCACTACGCTATTTGAGACATTCCATCAATATTTCTGTGCGCTGTATTGCACAATGTCTACCGTCAATGTTGCCATGTTACTATGGAATTTGAGTGTAGACAGGCAGCTGAGGAGTCGGGAACATCTAGAATGATCCCTGACCGAAAACACCGTGTTGTTCAGCTTATCCATCGAATCAAACAAGAAGAGGGGGTCAAAGATCTGAAACAAAAGTGAGAAGGATCCGAGGGGGTGACAGAACATGCTTTGTGCTCAGAGTGAAAATATAAAACCTGATGAAACAACAACGTGACCTGATAAATCAGCAGAGTGAAGAGATATAAAACAGCAAAGTGAGGATATGAAACACCGAAAGGAAACAGTGAGAAAGGAGTCGAACCAGATAAAGAAACAGATAAGCAGCATGTGTTGTTAATGTAAACAAATAAGAAGAAAACGTAAAGAAATTATCTTAATGCAGAGACAGTTTTGAACAAGAAAAACAGTAAAGGGACGGTGAAAGAGAAGGAAATAGCAAATTAAACTACGTTTACGCAGAGACACATGAAGGCACAAGCTGGTTATTACACTGGACGATCCGCAAGAACAGTAAACAGAACTACACACCAAGAGACTGACAGGTTGAAAGACTTGTCAACAAGGGATACAAATCTCATTCTTTTCTCGTAAAAAGAAGGACAGAAAATAATCTGCTCTGTATACAGTTTTTTTTTTTTTTTTTTTGCAAGTGCTTCAAAGTGCAGGAAGGGGCACATCGAATACTTGGATAATTGTTAGTGCCCACTACAACGGCCGTGTAAGTTGGCCTACCAGCCTTGATTATGGAGATGAGACACTGGAAGGAAGGAAAAATTAGAACTGTTGCGGGACAGGGGTTTGGGGGACACACATGGAAACCCGAGTATATATGGTGGGTAAGGATCTAATGAGAAAACTGATTGGGGGAAGCGCAGGCCAGGAGATAAAACGTTGGTTGCTTTCTTGTTAATAGTTTTGAAAAGGACAGGTGATGACAAAATGGTGAGATCAGAAACGCGCACACCACTGGCAGTGATGATGTTAACAGGTTCAGGTTTTCATTAAAGGTACTTGGTCTTGGGCGTGACAACGGTTCTGACCTCAACGGTTCAAGCTGGCAAGCCCTAATGTGGAAAGAGAGGTTTAGCCACTGAGATCCCATGACGTCAAACAGGGGTGTTCTCCATCCAGTGATCGGAATTCACTGGAGAAGTACCTAAAAGGGCCGGTGTCACGCCCCTGGGCCAGGGGGAGCGGTTCACAGAGCATGTGGTCATGTGCTAACTGCTGGTTCTATGGGTCAGTTTCCGTGACTCAGCAGACCAACATGCTTCGCCACTTGAAAGAACAAACAAACACGGGGGCTTCAGAAATTTACTTTGCGCTACGTTTGAGAGAGAACAGATTATAAGACACTCTGTCATCAAGCAAAATAGGACTTTCTGATTTATAACATTTCATCTGCATAGCATTTCTTTACTTGGCAATGCATTGACTTTGGTCCTAATTTATCAACCTATTGTGACTTTGCAGTGCCACTGAAGAAATTGAATACACGTAGTAGGAGTTTAGTGGGTGTTTTTTTTTCTGATGGGTTAGAGGGGTTTCAAAGAACTTATCAAATACATAGCCGTAGAGTGCAACAATGCAGTTGTGAATATAATTGATAAACGTTTCTAAGGACTCTCATGGACGGTTTGTAAGTACCACATCATACACTGCTCAAAAGGTGAACCCGTTCACAAAAACTGGACCTAAATAGTGGCATCAATTCAAAAGAAACTTTGATGAAAAGCGTTTAGAAAAGTGATGTAAGTGATCATAATGCATGTTGTTTCAGCCTAAATGCGTGAACACATGCATTGGAGAAGGCTGGTTCAAGAGATGTGAGAAAGTGTGCGCAGAACACAGGATTAAAGATGCTAGTAATAATAATGTATAATGATGCAAGTGGGTGGTATTCTTCACATAACAGTGATAAGTTTGGGAGGGCTCACACTATCATTGTGTTATATCTGTCTATGTTTTATTCGTTTGTGCGTTTGTTTGTTTTTTTCATTGTATGCATCGTCATAAGGGCAGATTTTCGCCCTAGCTTTTGTGTGTCGACAGTATTAAGGCGTTTGTTGTTTGTTTGTTTGTTTGTTTCAGTGGGAAAACCGAAAAAACTGGTTTGGGTTGACAATACAGTACACGTATTTTTACATTCTGTCTGATCACGATATCCCAGGATCACCGAAATCCCAGAAAAAAATGTCACGCGCATTAGCTGAAACTGACACTGATGTCAACGGAGCGGTTGCCTTATTCTCGGAGTGCCTACAGTCTTGGCAAATTGCATGAACACAACAGTGTTCACTTGTACCAGCCAGGGGAAAGAAGCGGAATAGTTTGACAAGAATTGTAATCAAAGCAAAATAAAAGATGTAAATACAAAAACTGCGGACACTAGACGCAACAGATTGGAGCCAAACTGTCAGAATTATTTTGTGAGCAAACATTTTTACCAACCTTAATAATAAAAAAAAAAAAAAACGCCGCCTGACAGTCTCTTTAGGCATATCAGCCGGACCCAAGCCTGGAAAAGGAGGAGGGTTGGGCGTGAGGCTAGCAGCCTCGTCCCATAAAACAACTGCCTTCAACAGAAACATCAACAATTGCCAAAGAAACGCCACTCCTGGAAGAAGAAGAGCCTGCATCAGCAGGACTTAGGACGCGTTGTGGTGAAAACAGAAAGGAAGCCTCAGCGCCGACCCACTTTCTGACGACTAGATAAACCATCACCATCGGTTCGTGGAACATCAGAACCATGTATGTAGCAGGGAAAACTCGACAAGTAACAGCTGAGATGCGCACCCACAACCTGGCAATACTAGGACTCCCTGAGACGAGATGGCTACAATTCGGACAAGTAAGGTTATCTTCCGGAGAGTTAATCCACTTTCCAGGGCATGAAGATGAAAACTCTGCACATACTAAGGGAGTAGCATACTAAGGGAGTAGCAATCATGCTATCAAGACAAACACAAAAAATACTGATTGGATGGGAAGCACACGACCCAAGCATTGTGACTGCAAGTTTCAGAACAAAGAAGAAAGACATTAAAACTGAACATAGTACAGCGCTATGCCCCAATCAACGACCATGATGAAGAGGACAAAATAGCTTCTACAACAGACTGCAGACCATACTGAACAAGCTAAGGACAAAGACATCGCCATTCTCATGGAAGACATGGATGCCAAGTAGGCAGAGACAATCGAGGATGCGAAGAAGTTATGGGCACCCACGCACTAGGTGACATGAACGAAAGTGGCCAACGACTCGCAGACTTCTGCGGGAATGAACAACATAATCATCGGTGGCAGCATATTTCCACACAAAAGAATTCACAAACCAACATGGGTTCACCAAATCATGAAACTGAAAATCAAACTGACCACATCTGCTTTCCAAGAAAAATCAAACTGACCACATCTGCTTTCCAAGAAAATCAAACTGACCACATCTGCTTTCCAAGAAAATCAAACTGACCACATCTGCTTTCCAAGAAATTCAGACGGTCGCTGCAGGATGTACAGGATGTCAGCGTGAGGAGAGAGGCAGACGTAGCATCAGACCATCACCTTCTGACAGCAAAAAATAAACCTCAAGTTGAAGAAGAAACCCAGCGAAACCAACAGGAAAAAAAAAAGTTCAATGTAGGGCTACTAAGAGAACAGTACTACAGACACTCATTCATATTGTCCCTAAAGAATAGATTCCAAACCCTACAAGACCTACACAGAAGATACAGACATAGGCACCATTGGACAGAAACAAAAGAAACATTTTTATCAACATGCAAAGAGGTTCTTGGGTAAAAAAAAGAAACATCACAAAGATTGGATCACGCAGAAACCCTGAAGAAAAATTGACGAACGAAAACAGAAGAAAGAACAAATCAACAGGAGCAGAACAAGAGCAGAGAAAGCAGCAGCCACCCAGGCCACAACGAAGCCCAAAAGGAAGTGAGACGGAGTGTGAAAAGCGACAAGAAGATGTATATTGACCAGTTTGCAGAAGAAGCAGAACAGGCTGCCTGCAGCAGAAACATGAAAGCGCACTACGATACTACCAAGAAACTTGCATGAATGTTTTCCAAGCCAGGGAGACCCATTCAAAACAAGCAGGGAGAGATATCACAGACCAAGAGGGGGACAACTCAACAGATGGCGGAGCTCTTCGAAGTGTTTACTGAACAGAGTGACACCACAAGACGCTCCAATAATACAACGGCAGAAATTGATCTGCCAATCAATTGTGATCCACCAACCAGGGAAGAAATCGTCAGTGCTATCAAGAAAATGAAGAATGGAAAGGCAGCAGGCCCAGACGCAATTCCAGCAGAAGCACTAAAAGCTGACGTCGACACTACAGCAGACACACTTCAACCACTTTTTGAGAAAATATGGACATCAAATGCGGAAGCTACAGAGGCGCCACTTTCCTGTCAGTACCAGGCAAGGTCTTCGATAGGATTCTTTTAGAGAGAATGAAGGATAATACATAGGGACCAACAAGCAGGCTTCCGGAAAAGATTGCTCTTGCACAGACCAGATTGTCACGCTAAG
>JADBJO010007305.1:105000-107500 GCA_016801955.1 Conus betulinus | reverse complement strand
GAGGGGGAGGGAGGGAGAGGAGAGAGCGAGAGAGGAGAGGAGAGAGAGAGAAGAGAGAGATGAGAGAGAGATGAGAGAGAGAGGAGCAGGAGAAGAGAGAGAGAGAGGAGAGAGGGGCAAGAGAGGAGAGAACGAGAACCGTAACAGAACAAGAATTTATTTAAAAAAAAAAAAACAGCAAAGCCCATTCGAAGGGATGTGAACAATAACAATGAATATATGATACAAATATTGAATGAAACTGTCAATAACCAATAGCATGAGGAACTAAGGTCAAATGCAGACTGAAAGCAGTTGCCAAACTTACAAAGGAAATCATGAGAGAGAGAGACGAGAGGAGAGAGAGCAAGAGAGAGAGAGAGAGGAGAGAGAGAGATGCATGGATGTCTGTGACGATGCAAGTGTATGCTAATATGGTTCTGCTCGGTTGTGTAAAAGAATGTTCCTCTTGACGTCCCTACAACATATCTGCAAATCATCTGTTACAGTAAATGTTTATTGCTCTACCACCGCCGCTCTCTCTCTCTCTCTCTCTCTCTCTCTCTCTCTCTCTCTATCTCTCTCTCTCCTCTCTCTCTCTTCGTCTTGTATCACAGACGTGAACAGACGTAAAATTAGAGTACTATGCCAAGGATAAATTGAACGATCTATACTGTGCTCTTCACCCCGTTGCCGTAATTTTGAGAGAGAGAGAGAGGAGAGAGAGAGAGAGAGAGAGAGAGAGAGAGAGAGAGAGAGAGAGAGAGAGAGATCATGAATCCCTTTGAAAGAGAGAATACTGTTGTAAATTTTGAAAGAGAGAGAGAGAGAGAGAGAGAGAGAGAGAGAGAGAGAGAGAGAGAGAGACAGAGAGAGACAGAGAGAGACCAGAGAGCAAACACAGCAAACAAACAGACAAAAAAGAAAACACCGACATTGTTTTGTTGCTGTTCGCTGTGAATAGAGTCTTCAGTTGGCATGAGCACTGGGCTGATCTCCCCTTTGATGAAAGGGGACTGCACCCCTCATCTGACGACCGCGGGCCATGTTTATGAATTCTGAGCGGCAAGAACACTCTATTCAATATTCAATTTAAGTCGTGTTGTTTACATCCTAGCCGACTGCAAAGGCACATACAGTTTCAATAACCGAATGATTTTGATATTTAGAGACACAGCGTGACACCAGGTTTTAACGGCGGCTTTCACAAGATTCAAACCAACAGCAGCATAATTATGTACTCTCAGCCGTTTCAAGATAACCAGACTTGCAATAGAATATCACTTTTCGTCAATATTTTGTTTGCCAAAATTTCAGGCATGATAAAATGGAACGGAACACAGATCTTCGAGTTCACTTTTCCTCCACAAGTACAAAAAAAAAAAAAAAAAAACAAACAAAAAAAAAAAAAAAAAAAAAAAAAAAAAAAAAAAAGCAGAAGAAGAAGAAGAAGAAAAAAAAACCCCTGATTTGAGTGATTTTTTTGGTTTTTTATTTGCATCGTGATCCTTGTCCAGCAAACTGGGGGGCAGAACTTGCAGCGACTGACGCAATGTGATGCTCACAATGACGATCTGATGAGATAGAGCTAGCAACCATGATGCAGTTAGGCCATGGAAATACAGACAGATGTAGACACTTCCATTTTCTTTCGGATCGTAAGATCTCTCTCTCTCTCTCTCTCTCTCTCTCTCTCTGTGTCTCTCTCTGTCTCTCTCTCTGTCTCTCTCTGTGTCTCTCTCTCTCTGTCTCTGTCTCTCTCTTCTCTGTCTGTCTGTCTGTCTGTCTGTCTGTCTCTCATTTCCTGCCTCACCTATCCTTATCCCTCTTCTCCTTTCTCTGTCTCTGGACTGATTAGACGTAAATTGATTAAAACTGATTTCACTGTGAGCAGACAGTTGAATATGGATGTCGTAAATTCAATGCGGTCTCTGTCTGTCTGTCTGTCTGTCTGTCTGTCTGTCTTCTGTCTCCCCTTCTTCTTCTTCTCTCCATTCTCCCCCCCCCCCCCCCTCTCTCTCTCTCTCTCTCTCGCTCTTACGGCGAGGATAGAAATCAAATGGCATAAGCCTATCCTTTCATCGTTATGAAACAATCACTGTTTGTTGTCTCTCCCTCTCTCTCTCTCTCTCTCTCTTTCTCTCTCTCTCGCTCCCACCTCCACACCCACGCCCGCGCCCCATACCTCCCCACCTTCCCTTCCTGCCCCGTCCACTTCCTTCCTTGTCAGCGAAGGGCTGGCACTGATTTTCATTAGCGTTTCACCACCACCACCGCCACCACCGCCACCACCACCTAAGAACACCAACTGTAACTAAACTAAGAAGCTGGAACCATGAGGGGGAGAAGAGGGATTAACAGGAAGACAGACCGACCCTGGGTCAAAGGTGATTAGCCGTGGTACAGAATTCCCCTACAATGACCCCTATTGTTCCCCCATCTGCCAAGCAAAGCTCACCTGAACCCCCCCTACCCCCCACACCCCTACCTCACCCCTACTCGTCCTCGCCGTCGCAGACCG
>JADBJO010007305.1:100000-102500 GCA_016801955.1 Conus betulinus | reverse complement strand
GGGGGGGGGAGAGGGGGGGGGACGCGAAGATGCCAAATCGGGGTGCCCAACATGGGAGCGGAATTTTAATCAGAGCGCTGCCCTTTAGGAGAATGGGAGGGGGGGGGGGGGGGGGGGGGTATAATGAGCCCCACTCACCCCTTCACCCACCACCCCCACCTCCACTCCTCCTGAACCTTCTGGCGAGATTCGAGGAGTCAGGGTGATTGGTTTGGTTCGATGCTGTCTGAGGGTTTCAGAACTTCGGGGAAGGGGTGGTTGACACTGTCTTTTGGGTGCCAGGACTAAGAAGAGGGAGTGTGTGTGTATGCGCGCGCGCGCGCGCGCGTATGTGTGTTGTGTGTGATACTCTGTTTTGGGTTCCAGGATCAAGGGGGAGGTGCTGGATACTTCTTTGCGATTCCATGACTTGGGGGGGGGGGGGGGGGGGGGGGCGGGGTGTTTGTTTCTTTGTTCCAGGACTTAGAGAGGAAAGGGTGTTTGATACTGTCTTCAGGGTTCTAGAACATCGTGGGAGGGGTGTTTCATACTGTTCTTTGGGATACAGGAATAAAGGGGTGGTATGTTTGATACTGTCTTTTGGGTTATAGGAATAAAGGGGTGGGATGTTTTGATGCTGTCTTTTGGGTTATAGGAATAAAGGGGTGGGATGTTTGATACTGTCTTTGGGTTATAGGAATAAAGGGGTGGTTGATGTTTAATACTGCCTTTTGGGTTACACGAATAAACGGGTGGGATGTTTTTAATACTGTCTTTTGGGTTACAGGAATAAGAGGGAGGGGTGTTTCATACTGTCTTATGGGTTACAGGAATAAACGGGGTGGGGTGTTTGATATCGTCTTTGGGGTTAGAGGAATAAAGGTGAGGGGTGTTTGATATCGTCTTTTTGGGTTAGAGGAATAAAGGTGAGGGGTGTTTGATATCGTCTTTTGGGTTAGAGGAATAAAGGTGAGGGGTGTTTGATACTGTGTTTTGGGTTTCAGGAGTTGGGGGATGGGTTTTTGAGTCTGTCTTTGTGTTCCAGGCGTTTGGAGGAGGGGTGTTTGAGTCTGTCTTTGTGTTCCAGGTGTTTGGAGGAGGGGTGTTTGAGTCTGTCTTTGTGTTCCAGGAGTTTCGAGGAGGGGGTGTTTGAGTCTGTCTTTGTGTTCCAGGAGTTTCGAGGAGGGGTGTTGATTCTGTCTTTGTGTTCCAGGAGTTAGAGGGAGGGGTGTTTGATTCTGTCTTTGTGTTCCAGGAGTTAGAGGGAGGGGTGTTTGATTCTGTCTTTGTGTTCCAGGAGTTAGAGGGAGGGGTGTTTGATTCTGTCTTTGGGTTCTAGGAGTTAGGGGGAGGGGTGTTTGATTCTGTCTTTGGGTTCCAGAAGTTAGGGGGAGGGGTGTTTGAGTCTGTCTTTGTGTTCCAGGAGTTTCGAGGAGGGGTGTTGATTCTGTCTTTGTGTTCCAGGAGTTAGAGGGAGGGGTGTTTGATTCTGTCTTTGTGTTCCAGGAGTTAGGGGGAGGGGTGTTTGATTCTGTCTTTGGGTTCTAGGAGTTAGGGGGAGGGGTGTTTGAGTCTGTCTTTGTGTTCCAGGAGTTAGGGGGAGGGGTGTTTGAGTCTGTCTTTGTATTCCAGAAGTTAGGGGGAGGGGTGTTTGAGTCTGTCTTTGTGTTCCAGGAGTTAGAGGGAGGGGTGTTTGAGTCTGTCTTTGTGTTCCAGGAGTTTGGAGGAGGGGTGTTTGAGTCTGTCATGTGTTCCAGAAGTTAGGGGGAGGGGTGTGTTTGAGTCTGTCTTTGTGTTCCAGGAGTTTCGAGGAGGGGTGTTTGGAGTCTGTCTTTGTGTTCCAGGAGTTTGGAGGAGGGGTGTTTGAGTCTGTCTTTGTGTTCCAGGAGTTAGAGGGAGGGGTGTTTGATTCTGTCTTTGTGTTCCAGGAGTTAGTGGGAGCGGTGTTTGAGTCTGTCTTTGTATTCCAGAAGTTAGGGGGAGGGGTGTTTGAGTCTGTCTTTGTGTTCCAGGAGTTAGAGGGAGGGGTGTTTGATTCTGTCTTTGGGTTCCAGGAGTTAGAGGGAGGAGTGTTTGATTCTGTCTTTGGGTTCCAGAAGTTAGAGGGAGGGGTGTTTGATTCTATCTTTGGGTTCCAGGAGTTAGAGGGAGGGGTGTTTGATTCTGTCTTTGGGTTCCAGGAGTTAGGGGGAGGGGGTGTTTGATTCTGTCTTTGGGTTCCAGGAGTTAGGGGGAGGGGGTGTTTGATTCTGTCTTTGGGTTCCAGGAGTTAGGGGGAGGGGTGTTTGATTCTGTCTTTGGGTTCAGGAGTTAGGGGGAGGGGTGTTTGATTCTGTCTTTGGGTTCTAGGAGTTAGGGGGAGGGGTGTTTGATTCTCTGTCTTGGGTTCCAGGAGTTAGGGGGAGGGGTGTGTTTGATTGTCTTTGGGTTCCAGGAGTTAGAGGGAGGGGTGTTTGATTCTGTCTTTGGTTTCTAGGAGTTAGGGGAGGGGTGTTTGATTCTGTCTTTGGGTTCTAGGAGT
>JADBJO010007305.1:82500-90000 GCA_016801955.1 Conus betulinus | reverse complement strand
GTCCCCTCCCCCCTCCCCTCCTCCTCCCACTCTTCCTGTCGGGGGGGGGGGGGGGGGGGGGGGGGGGGGGGAAGTGACAGCTAGCGATAGCGACAAAAACCAGATCCAGGTTCTCCTCTGTCCAAGGTCAGTGTGACGATCTACGCGGGGTCTACCCATCCTGTCAGTTCTCGAAGAGCGATACAAGATCAATGACACAGAGAGAGAGAGAGAGAGAGAGAGAGAGAGAGAGAGAGCGAAGAGAGGGTTCCTGGCTCTCTTGTGTCCAGATGAGGTGACAGATTGGAGAGCCACGGCCGTGCCAGCGGTCGGAGCCGCGGCGAAGCAAGCAAGGGTACTCTTGCAGAGCGTGGCTCTTTCAGATGGCCGCGGAGCTCCACCTCCTGTTCCTGAAATGGATGCCCTTTAACAAAAAAAAAAAAAAAAAAAAAAAAAAAAAACAGACAATGATGCCTCGCTACGTCTCCTGCTGTCCGCTCCCCTCCCCCCTCCCTCCCCCCCTCCCTACTCCCTCCCTCCCACTCGACCACTCTTCCCCCCCCCCATGTCCCATCCTCGTAGGCTACCCTTCTACCCCTTTTCTTCCTCCTCCTCCTTCTCCCCCCCCCCCCTTTTTTTTTTTTTTTTTGGATGGTTCCAGGAAGCCCTAGTGGTTTAACGATGATAGGTACAATTTCACGCTCTGATGACGACGACCCCTCTCCCTCCCTCTCGCTTCCCCCTCCCCTTACCTCCCAACTCCCGCCCCCCCTCCCCACTCCCCCTCCCCCCCCTTCTTTTCCTCATCTCTGCCCGAGGCAGTCACGTGACGCAGGTTCCCCTTAGTCTCCTCCCCTGCCCCCACCCCTCCAGTCACGGTCTCTGACGCACCAGCCTCTCCCCCACCCCCCCTCCCCCCACCTCTACGTGGGGGCCCCGCTCGTGCAGGTCACGTGCAGGTCACGTGGGCCGCCACAAGCGCTTGTCCGACGTCATTGTTGTATGAATCATTCCGCCGATTTTTTTTTTTTTTTTTTTTTTGTCAGGATGCAACGTTTCGCAAAGCGAGCGAAGGCTGGGAGAGATGGGGCAGGGTAAGGGGCAGAGGGGGGGGGGGAAGGGGTGGGGGGAGTGTGTGTTACCTCAAGGGACGGAGGGAGGGAGGAAGGGAGGGGAGGGGGTACAAAAGGGAAGAAACTGGAAATTAAGCGACATTGTCGCAAGGAGGCTCAGCACCACTACTGCTTGGCTCCGCGTTCGCCTAAAGGACACAAGTGGAGTGAGGGTGAAGAGCGTGAAGGGGGGGGGGGGGGGGGGGGGGGGGAGGTGACAGAGTGTGTGTGTGTTGGGGGGGGGGAGGGGTGAAGGAAACTCAAGAGGGGGCAAGGGGAGGATTAAAAAAAAAACAAAAACAAAGGGTGAAAACAACGGCGTGTTGGGACACTGACGCTGTCTTGGATGAAGAGGCCTCGTTTGTCAAACCCCATGGCTCAATCCTGCTCCTGATCCCTTCCCACGCGGGTCTTTTTGGCCGACGATTGCGGCGAAACAACGGGGCGAATTACTTACACTTCGCCGCGCTTGCCATCGCCCTTTGCTTTGCCGAGACTGAAGGGACGGAAGGTACCGAAAAGAAACGGGGGGGGGGGGGGGGGGGGGGGGGGGGGGGGGGGGAAAAGGGGGGGGGAGGGTGTTCAAGGCCAAGAGGAGCCTTTTGTTCCATGAAAACATTACGTCTCTTCTCCAGCAGCTCTTTCTCTTCCTCCAGCGATCCCAGCCTCCCACAGACTCAGAAGATAACGTCTTCCACCACAAGGCTGAAAGGAAGAATAGGGGGGCAAACTGGCATGGAAGGCAAGCCGCTACTAGGGGCGGAAGGGAGAGAGGGGGAGGGGGAGCGGGACGGGGGGGGTTGGGGTTGGGGTAGGGGTGTTCTGAATTAGTGGCAGTGATTGAAGATGTTTGGATGAGTCGCGGACCTTAGCTCCGGTTATGAGGGGCTAACAACTCGCCATCATGTCCTAAACGCTTTGTTTGTGGGGCTGAAAAGTGTGTGTGTGTGTGTGTGTGTGTGTGTGTGTGTGTGATATGGTTAGGTGAGATAGAAAGGCGTGGATGGGTGGAGGGTGAGTCAAGGGTGGAGTGGGGGGTGGGGGTATGTCAGATACTGAAGCGGGTGGGCTAGAATGGACGTCAGTGATGAGTGATTTAGTGTTACATTTTAAGATCTTTTCCGTCATTCTGACTCAACAACCCCCTTATCCCCCCCCCCCCCTGTGTGTGTGTGTGTGTGTGTGTGTGTGTGTGTGTGTGTGTGTGTGTGTGCGTGCGTGCGTGCGTGCGTGCATGCGTGTGTGTGTGTGTGTGTGTGTGTGTGTGTGTGTGTTATGAAGCATGCAGAGAGAGAGAGAGAGAGAGAGAGAGAGAGAGAGAGAGAGAGACACACACACACACACACACACACACACACACAGAAATTTCTCTCTCTCTGTGTCTGTGACACACACACACACACACACACACACACACACACACACACATACACACACACAGAAATTTCTCTCGCTCTCTGTCTCTGTGTCTGTGACGAGAGGGGAATGGTGAGGGACAGAGGAGTCAGTGGGGACAGGGAAGGGGCAAGGGGGGGGAGGTATATGGATAGGGGTGGGGGGGGGGTGTAGGCCTAAGCTTAGACTTGTATTGTACTGAGTATCGCATTTTTTTGTTGTTGTTGTCTTATCCAGTCCCTGATCTCCGTGCTGGGTGTATTGTTCCTCAGACACCGTGAACAGTCTCCTCAACAAGTCGTCAAGGCTAGGCTTGTACTCCGCCTGCGTTAACGAACATTTTGCACCCCACCCCTCCACTCCCACCCCCAAACCAGCCCCTCCCCCACCCCACCCCCCTGCCCTCCTTCTACCCAGCCTTCCCAGTCCTGTCTGCTCCCACCTCTTTATCTATTTTGTTTGTTTATTCATCGATGGGTTTGTCTTGTTTTTTACCCTTCATTTTTTTTTTGTAGTGTGGCCTGCACCCCACGTCGCAGCATAGCAGATGCGGCGGCTGGTTTCCATGCTGCGACATGGTCTTGACAAAACTGTCTGTCTGTCCGTCTGTCTGTCCGTCTGTCTGTCTCTCTCTCATAATGAGATGGAGGGACAAAAGGAGGAAGTGGAAACTTAGAAGGGGGGATTTTCTTTCTTTCTTTCTCTCTTTCTTGCTGCGTACGCAGGCTGATACTCATGCGGACACTGTGTGTGTGACCGTTTTCTTTTTTTTTTTCCGCCATTAAGGCAGCCATACTCCATCTTTGGGGAACGAGGGGGTATGGTGGGGATGGTGGGGGTGGGTGCGTGGGGGGTTGGAAGGTGAGCGGTAAAGAAATGACGAACTCGGGGTGAGGGGGGAAGTTCAGTTGGACAAGGTAACGTTACAGCGTGCACGACTAGTTCCCGCCTCCCCCCCCCCCCCCCCCCCAGCTTTACCATTATCTGCCACACATCACCCAGTACCTGGCTACACTATGCAAAAACGGGCATTGGAAACCCATTCTACAACGAGAAGAGATCGCAGACCTCACCAAGTCGAACAAAAGTGAGATTTTTTTTTTTGGTAACACCAGAGAATGTAATAGTAGGTGGAAACTGAAAAGAATTACTTCTCTTGCAATAGTAGGTAGGGACTGAAAGAATTACTTCGCTTGCAATAGTAGGTAGGGACTGAAAGAAAACACTCCCTTGTGCATTTTTGGTACGATGAAATGGAAAAGACGTTTTAATATTCCATGAAAAGGTATAACTATACATAAACGGTTTTCAGCTCAGAAAGAGTATCTTCACACCGTTCATGCATATTGGGAAGTTTGCGATAATCTTGTTGAACAGATTTTGGGATTCGTCACTTGATCCAGATTCACACCACAGATCCAAACGAAAGTTCGCCATTTGGCCAAATTCTACCTGTTCACACAGTTTAGTTAAAATCGGTTCAGCGGTTTTTGCATAATGTTGTTGACAAACAGCAAACAAACAAACAGACAGAGAAATCAACGAACAGGGGAGAAAACCATAACCGAAGCCAACAATCCCCCGGAACAGGAAAGGGTCCTGCTGATAAACGGATGCGAAGCGGGTTGACTAAAGAACGGGTCCAGACAGATACGGGCACCTGCCCGCGTGCGGTGGGTGATTAGAAAGAAGCCGTAAACGCATTTTGAAAAAACGCCTCTATAATGTCACCTTCCTGTGTCTTTCACCCTGGAGTTTGACTGACAGGTTGTCGTCATACATTGAAACTGACGCCTAAGCTTGGGGAGTTCGCGCGCGTCAGTTTCACCGTGGTATTGCGTGTGTGAGTTTTAAGGGCGTGGTTCAGACTGAAAGAACGAGAGAAGCACGACACATAAGCAAGAAGGGGAAGAAGGAGTGGTAAAAAGGTGAGAGAGGGGAGGGGGGGAGGAGGTTGGGTGGGAGACAGACAGACAGATAGACAGACAGACAGACAGAGAAATAGGTCAACAGATAGATTGATAGATTAATCGATAGATACCAGCCGCTGTGGCGAAGTGGTTAGCGTCGCGGACTCCCGGCTGGGAGGTCGTGGGTTCGAATCCCATCAGAGTCATGTGGGTTTTTCTGCCCCGTCCGGCTCCTACCCAGAGTTGAGTTTGCTACGGGCTCAGTTGGAAGACTGGGACCACACAGTCGAGTTTCATCCACTTAATGAATGCGTTTCTGAGAGTGTTGCTCAATTTCTGACCAACACAGCAGGTGCCTGTATCTCTCGGGCCTGGTTGACGCCGGGATACATTATGAAAGGAAGCGTAGAGTACAGCCCTGTTGTCATGTAGTCTCAGACCGAAACGGAAATCCGTAGCATCATCTTAATCATCCCCATTCTCATCGCTCAGCATTAAAAAAAAAAAAAAATGTCTCAAATTCTGTGTCCCTTCATGCCCTGCTCTCATGGTGACCTCAGTTTCGATGTCCTCTCCACGTCTGTGGCTGGTTTGGTTCCGTCGGGGTCACCGGTATCGGCAAGTCCATGGGGGCTGTCGTTGGACGGACGTGGTGACGCCCTCCGGAGGGAGAGTTCACTCACGCCGGCTCCGCGAGACTAAGCAATTATTGTCATCAGTAGGGGGCTTAGTAGGTGGTGTCCTGCGTACGTTAGATCAGAACAGGCGCCACTGAACACCACCGAAATGACTCGTCAGCAGTGCAGTGTCTCCTCCGGTGGGTTGCCTCTTGACGACTTGACATTGTCTGCTCCCTGTGGATTATCGGTGCCGGGGCTGCGGGCGGGGCTGACCGGGCTGTGGCTGTGGACGGGGTGTCGGAATGAGCGGCGTGTGTGCACTGCCTCTGAGGTGGCGCATAGGTTTGGACAGCAAAGCAAAAAAAAAAAAAAAAAAAAAAAAAAAAAAAAAAAAAAAAAAAAAAAAAGAAAAACGAAATTAATCGATAGATAAATAGGCAGGCTGGAGAGAAACAGACGGACGTACAGACACACACACACACACACACACGCGCGCGCGCGCGCGTGCGCGCGCGCGCGCACACACACACACACACACACTCACACACACACACGCACGCACGCACGCACGCACGCGCGCGCGCGCGCACACACACACACACACACACACACACACACACACACACAGAGTCTGTAAACGCACCCGAACAAACAGAAAAATATGTTGCAAGCAAAACAGACCATAATCATTTGATCACTGTCCATCCCCTTCCCTATCCCCTCCGTAAACTTCCTGTTCCCCTTCCCCATCTGCCCCGGCCCTTTTTTCCCCCTCCCCCCCTTCTTCCCTACCTTTTCTCACAGACCTGCTTCGAATTCCGACATAGCTTCGCTTCACTGCGTATGTGCATGTTTTGTACTGGAATACTCTTGTCAGAGTGTGGCAATTTTGTGGTCTCTTCTCGGAACTTTTGGTCTTTGCTTGGGTGATTGGTCTGGGCTGAAATATTTAGCATACATCCAATTATTATCTCCACCCCCCCCCCCCCCCCCCCCTAGAAATGATGTCTGACCTACACTTGAATGTTTTCATCTGTTCTTGGATGTTCTGATCTGCGCTTGGATGTTCTGGTCTGTGCCTGGATGTTCTGGTCTGTGCTTGGATGTTCTGGTCTGTGCCTGGATGTTCTGGTCTGCGCTTGGATGTTCTGGTCTGTGCCTGGATGTTCTGGTCTGCGCTTGGATGTTCTGGTCTGTGCCTGGATGTTCTGGTCTGTGCTTGGATGTTCTGGTCTGCGCCTGGATGTTCTGGTCTGTGCTTGGATGTTCTGGTCTGTGCTTGGATGTTCTGGTCTGTGCCTGGATGTTCTGGTCTGCGCTTGGATGTTCTGGTCTGTGCCTGGATGTTCTGGTCTGCGCTTGGATGTTCTGGTCTGTGCCTGGATGCTCTGGTCTGCGCTTGGATGTTCTGGTCTGTGCCTGGATGTTCTGGTCTGCACTTGGATGTTCTGGTCTGTGCCTGGATGTTCTGGTCTGTGCTTGGATGTTCTGGTCTGTGCCTGGATGTTCTGGTCTGTGGATGTTCTTGGGATGTTCTGGTCTGTACTTGGATTGTTCTGGTCTGTGCTTGGATGTTCTGGTGTGTGCCTGGTGTTCTGGTCTGTGCTTGGATATTCTGGTCTGTGCCTGGATGTTCTGATCTGTGCTTTGATGTTCTGATGTGTGCCTGGATGTTTTGGTCTGTACTTGGATTTTTGGTCTGAACTGGGATCTCGGTCTCGGTCTCTGTTTGAATGATATTGTTTGACCAAGAATGTTTTGATTTGCATTCGGATGTTCTGATCTGTGGATGCTCTGGTCTGTACTTGAACGTAGTGACCTGCTATGTTTTTTATATACACTGGGATGTTTGGGTCTATGCTAAGATGTTATTATCATTATTCGTAAGAATACTTATACAGCACCTGTTCTCGGCTAGAGACCAAGCTCTAAGCGCTTTACATCCCACACTTGTTCACACAACGAGCTGCCTACCTTGGTAGTGCCGACCGAAGAGCTGCCGGCTGGCGCTTCATTCAGTCGTTTCCCGTGTCATCCAGTCAATTTCGTTCAAAATCGTTCACTCAATTGCCTTACTTCCTTCATTCTTTCCATTTCTTACGCAGGGTGCATGCTGTGCGTAACGTGTCATCTGTCTTCTCTTCCGAAAGTTGGTTATGGGATTTTACGCATGTGCAAGATGTTATGCGTGCGTTCACACACGGAGGCTCAATTTATAGTCTCACTCGAAGGACTGTATGGGAAATAGAGTCAGAACCAACGTTAAACTCCAAGGCAAAAATCCCTCTATACCGAAATGGCCCGGCGGAGATTCGAACCTGCAACCCCAGGATGACCATGATTACGAGTCAGGCGCTCTGCGACTGAGGTATTCCGGTCTGTGGTCTGTTCCTGGGTGTTTTTGTCTGTGCTGGGGTGGCTGGACATGTGCTGGAATATTTTGGTCTGTTTCTTGGATGTTTTTATCTCTCCTTGGATATTTTG
>JADBJO010007305.1:65000-70000 GCA_016801955.1 Conus betulinus | reverse complement strand
TGCCATCTCCCCTTTCTGCACTTTCCAACCCACCGCTCCCTCGGGTCTCTGTCTTGCTCCTCTTCAGTCATTGTCGTGGTCTGTTTCTTTCTTTCTTAAACATTCTCTTCCGCCTCTCTTGCATTCTTCTTTTCTTTTTTCTCATTTTTCTTTTTTCCTTTCATCTTTCATTCATTCATCGATTCTTGCATTGTCATCCATTCATTCATTTTTCCCCCTCTCCTTTCGTTCTTCCTTTTCTATACGTTTTTTTTTTCTATTCTTTTTCACCTGCCTTTCTTTTCCCCGTCTTGCAAAAACAGAAGAAGACTGCGTCACAAATGTAAGAAAACACAATTCATGATAGTAGAAAATAGATAAAAAAAAAAAAAAAAAAAAAAAAAAAAAAGAAAAATGAATTAATAGATAAATAAACAAATAAAGGCATAAATGACTAACTAACTAACTAACCAACTAACAAAGAGAGAGAAAAAAAAAAAAAGCAGGAAAAAAAACGAAGAGAGAGAGAGAAGAAAGAAAACCGCGCTCGTAAATTACTATCGCAAACTGTCCAGAAGGTGGGAATACTTTTACCGCAAGACACCCGCGCTTCTCCCCTCCCTCCCCCCCTCCCCCCCCCCCGTCCCCACACCTTTCCCCCTCCCCCCTTTCCCAACACAGACACACCCCTATCCTTCTCCACCCCACTCCCTTCCCCTCTCCCAAGGCATCGCCACGAAAGGTGAAGCCGTGTTAGCGGGGTGGTGTCTCTAAGAATATGTGTAAGGAAATCGAACGTGTAATGGGACAAGAGCAGATTTTCGACTTTTATATTGTTGTTGTTGTCGTTGTTGTTATTGTTGTTGTCGTCGTCGTCGTCGTTCTTGTGTTGTTATTTATGGTGCTGGTGTTTTTGACACCACGTGTCTTTTCATCAGATCTTCGTCTCCTCCTGCTTCTTGACCCTGCCCACGGGTTGGTACATTCCTTCAAGACGTTTATCCCTCCCTCTGTGACAGTTCTCTACAGAATTACCTCTAAGAGCTAGCCGAAGACACATTCCTGTTCCACTTCTTGCTCTTGTTTCGGTGATCGGCCAGAAATAGCTGCCAACATTATTGTCATAACTATTGGTTTTACGCCACGCGGCTCACGATAATCGTCAGGTTCATAGTAGTTGTGTTCATTCTTTCGACTCTTGCCTGCTGTCTTGATGGCGTCAATGGCATAGAAATTCATTGCTTAGATATGTGTCAATGTAGTTCATTGCTTACTTTGAAGTACTTCAGAAATTCATCGCTTTGATGTGTCAATGTGAGTTACTGCTTGCTTTGAAGTAGCTCAGAAATTCATTGTTTTTGATGTGTCAGTGTGATTTCTTGCTTACTTTGAAGTACTTCAGAAATTCATTGCTTTGATGTGTCAATGTGAATTACTGCTTACTTTGAAGTAGCTCAGAATTCACTGCTTTGAGGTGTCAGTGTGATTTATTGCTTACTTTGAGGTGGCTCAGAAATTCATTGCTTTGAGGTGTCAGTGTGAATTATTGCTTACTTTGAGGTGGCTCAGAAATTCATTGCTTTGAGGTGTCAGTGTGAATTATGCCTACTTTGAGGTGGCTCAGAAATTCATTGCTTTGAAGTGTCAGAGTAATTCATTGCTTACTTTGAAGTATTTTAGAAATTCATTTCTTTGAGGTGTCATAGAAATTCATTGCTTTGAGGTGTCATAGAAATTCATTACTTTGATGTGTCAGAGTAATTCATTGCTTACTTTGAAGTGCCTCAGAAATTAATTTCTTTGAGGTGTTATATAAATTCATTGCTTTGAAATGTTAGAGTTACCGTTATCGTCACGCGCACATTGATTTTTTTAAACATGAAATTGTTATTGTTGTGATGTGAAAGAGAGGGTTTTTTCAGAGTCATGGTCCGATGCGTTAGTGCTATTAAAAGTGGTAAATATTACTGTTTGGACATCACAGTTAGCGTTGAGTACAATAAAGTAATGTATGTCTACCACTAGGAATCTATACATTTTGTATGTTTGTTCGTTTGTTTTTCGATCATAAGGGGACGGGGACGAGGGAGGGGGGTGGAGTTGGAGGGTTTTTTTTTTTGGGGGGAGGGGGCGGAATTGAACATCACAAGGATTATGATAGTATAGTTTAGCAGATACACGTGACTGAACTGAAGCATTACCGGGTGGAAATAAAGACAAGAAGAAGATACCTTCACTCTGTGACTGCAAAGGACATTGCGTCATCACGTCGATGTCAATGTAAAGATTCGTAATTATTTCAACGCATATTTCGGACGTATGTTCTCTCTCTCTCTCTCTCTCTCTCTCTCTCTCTCTCTCTCTCTCTCCGTTAGTCTGTCTGTCTGCCTCTACCAAATACATAAAACAAAATAATGTTCTCCCTTTCACCCCTCTCTCTTCTTAAACAAACGGTCCTCTACTCCAATTCTGCTTGCAGAATAAGAACGATTGTGCTAGTGTCTGTTACGTACAATCAATGATTTACCCCTTTAAAAACATTCTCCTTTCTTTCTTTCTTTTTTTCTCTCTTAAAATCAGAAGCATGAAATGGTTCCATTGTTACCGGAATTTATGCGTTATTCTTACACCTTATATGTTGTCTTGGAAAAAAAAATAGGTGTGTGTGTGTTAAACAATTTAGTAGTGGGTAAAAACTAGCGCAGGCTAGAAAAGAAAAAAAAAAAAGGGGGGGGGGGGAGAGAGAGAGAGAGAGAGAGAGAGAGAGAGAGAGAGAGAGAGAGAGAGGGGGGGGGGGGAGAGAAGAAAAAAAGAGAACGAAAAATCAGGGAAATGTCTTTATAAATATTAAAACCTTCAATAGCAGCATACGGGAACCATTGTAATCCATCCTGAAAAGAGAACGATTCATATCACCTGGTCCGAGGCATTTCGTCCGCTGTATTGGACTCATCATCACGACAGCATGGCTGATTGTGTCTGTGCTTCCTTGGCATAAGATGGAGATCTCTACCACAGTATACACACACACACACACACACACACACACACACGCACGCACGCACGCACACACACACACACACACACACACACACACACACACACACACACACACACTTTCGGTCTAATGTCACTAGAAGTGAAAAGACTTTAAATTGCAGAGCGAACACAACAATTTACCCGCACACAACTGTAGCAGTGGCGTAGAAGATATTAGCTTACGCACTGCAGCGCGTTGGGGTCTAACTAGCGTTTGTCAGAAATCTGTTAAGTCTCGTCCACTGTCTCCTCTATCCAACTGTTTCTGTATTTTCGTTATTCAGTCATTCAGATGGAAACCCTGCGTATGGGGCCAAGTGGCCCGGCAGACGCAGTGTCGTGTGTATCGATTCAGTCCGCTGGCGGGGATGTCTCTTGGAGGAACGTGAACACTAACATCAAACTCTCTCAAAACCAAAGTTCACAGCTCTGATATGGCCCTTTGCGATCGGCTGGGCTATAAACGGCTGGTGTCTCTGTAAACAACAACTTAATCTCCTGTGTGTGTGTGTTGTGTGTGTGTGTGTGTGTGTGTTCCATAGTGTAAAAGAGGCTGCACGTGAAACGCGAACCATTTGTCAAAACTGTGAATGAGCGACAATTCAACTTCAAGAAGCCATCAAGTGTTATGTGACTGTCCTTCTCTTGCCTGTGCCCGCTCCTTTTGCTCTAAAATGAAAAACAAATCTGGTTGTAAAATCAGTCCGCCATGTTACCGCCGTGTTCATGTTGTCTCGAACGAAACATTCATCTCATACCGTTAAACAATAACTACAAAAACCAATCAACCTTACTGCTTCACCCTCCTTACTGCCTCCTCTCAGTTCTCCATAACTTCACACACCCACACACACACACACACAACACACCCAACACACACACACACACTGACTGACTGAAACCAATTTATTGTCAGATTAACTCAAAGTTGTACTGACAACGCAAACACACACACACACACACCCACACACACACACACACACACGCTTTTTTTTCTAAAAAAGCAAAAACAAACAAAAACCCAAAAACAACCCCCAAAAACAACCAACCAACAAACCTCCAACCATCACAGTATCCCTCCTCTTACATACGTTTCATCATCGCCACTATTATCACTTTTATTGCCATTATTACCATTATTATCATGGTCATCATTATCATCTCCCATGATCCCCTCCTTAACACGGCCTCGTTTTCACCCAACAGTCATTATGCGCCGAATATGAGAAGATAAGTGATTTCTCGTTCTTCGATTTTCGTTGTCCTAATTGTTATTTGCTTTTTGCCTGAAGAAGACCCATGAGGGGTCGAAATACATTGTGTCTTGTCCTGTGCTTTTGTTTGTCTGTGTCCTTGCGCGGTAACTAACCCGCCTCTCTTTCTGAATTTTTTGCTTCATTTTCCGTCCTCAGTCACTCCGTTTTGAAAACTAAGGTCACACAGTTGAAATTGGCGATGAATGCACCCTCCTTTAGATCATGGTCTTATTCATTATCAATGATGAGTTATGTTATCGTTGTAATCTAGATGGAGCCGAATGACAGAAGTATTTACGCTGCTTTGAAAATAAAATCAGTTTCGATACAGATAATGAAAAGTCATCACAATCGCACCCACACACAGGGTGACACACACACAACACACACACATACACCTTTCTATTAACTATATAATATATATATTATATATATATATATTATATATATATAAAGGTTCCGACACATTATATAGTGATACAATTTCGTCCGTTGGATCGATATCCTTGCGTGTTACCAAACACTCGTGAAGGACAGAGATTTCGCCTCCCTAGATGGGAGACAGAGAGTAGAGGATTCGAGAACAGAATGAGAGAAAGAGTAAGATGAGCATTGCCTTGGTTGACTGTCAGACTACAGCTTATAACAGCAGGAGACCAACGGACTCCAGCACCACGTCGTGTCCTCACGACACTCACCACATTTGACGCACGGGCACAAAACCGC
>JADBJO010007305.1:50000-57500 GCA_016801955.1 Conus betulinus | reverse complement strand
TGGTGGTGGTATGTTTAGTTGTATGGGGTGGAGGGGGACGTGTGTGTGTGTGTGTGTGTGTGTGTGTCGGGAGGGGGGGGGGGGGGGGTGTGCTTGTGGGGGGTTTGTGTGTGTGTGTGTGTGTGTGTGTGTGTGTGTGGGAGGGGGGGGGGGGATGTGCTTGTGGGGGGTTTGTGTGTGTGTGTGTGGGTGGGGTATGTGTGTGTAGTGGGGTGGGGGACAGGGGCAGGGGGGGGAGGGGGGGGGGCAAAGTGTGTGGGGTATGTGGGTTGTGGGGTGGGGGAGGGTAGGCGGGGGGGGGGGGGGGGGGTGGGGTGTGTTAGGGGAGGAGGAGGAAGTATATGGTGCGGGTGGGTGAGTGGGTGTGGGTGTGGGGGGGAGGGGGGAGGGCTGGGTGGAAAAGGAATTGATAGGGAGGCTGTTAGCAGAAACCTAACACAAAGGTGACGGGAAACCAATAACATTTCACAGAAAATAATCAACTTTTATTTAACTTGACTCCGAGCCCCCACCCGTCACTACACAACACAATTATCTGTATCATACAACAATGTAAACACCATACAGACAATCTCATAAATCGCATCCCCTGTTCTTCAGTGATCTTACTTAACCAGGAAAGACAATATTTCACTATTACATTTGCACATTATAAAACTTAAGAACAAATAAAACGTCCATAACTTGCCAGCATTCCTTGGTTGACCGTCAGTTTCTCTCATCACATGTGCGACCACGAGCTGAAGCTGCCACACTGTTGTGTCCTCCCGATTGGCCAAATCCCAGTTGGGGGACACTGGCAACGTAGCTTTAGTCGCACCCTCACACGAGTCTTCCGGACTCCACCGCACTCCGCCCTCTCCACGGAAAGGGCTCCTGTCAGCCTCTCCCACAGGTCTTCTCTGGCTGCAAACACCCCACCGTTGTCTGGCAGCTCCCTGTCTAGGCTCCAACAGGCTAACACGTCTTGCTGTCGACCGTCCCCACACGGGAGACAATTCTTCTCGTCGTCGGCTCCGAGGCTACAGCAACCTCCACTGTCTTACGTCCCCACCCAGGAGACAACGAGGCGACAGCAAACCTCTGCTTCTCGCTGTATTTTCTTGAGCCCTCAGCAAGACGGGCGAGTTCACTTTCCCTTAAGTGAGTCACACACTTCCTGTTTTCCAGGCACCTTATATCCCATTCTCAAAGAAGAGAGAACCCGAGTTTAAACTGGTTCAACCAATGGAATCACTGGCTCACACATATCACACGATTTGTACCAATAAATCCCTGAGTTATTTTTGTTCACCAATGGAATCACTAGTCACCTACACATACACACACACACACACAACTGTTAGCACCACAAGGACTTGGGTACCAAGTGGTTAATGCATAACCTCCTATTCAAACTCATGTTCCATTCCCCAAAGCTACCCATTATACTAACAGCCTGGACTTCTCTACCAGCCAGGACTGATGCTTCAAGTGGTGACTACCCCTATAGACACAACAAGGTGCAAACCCTCAATAGGCCGAAAGCCTTCCATTCATTCCTCAGAACAAAGAACGACTGAAGGGTCGCTGTACTCTGCCTGCAGGCTGACGGTCGCCTACCCGTGACGGTCACCTGACACGATTGCCTTCCTTTTAGCCCGCTGGACAACCCAGTTAATAGCCAGTCTCATGGTGGACACTCTTCTCTAGCCAGGACCGGCAGGTCGGCAACTACTTGTCACTATCCCTCGGACATGTGAAACACTTCCCAGTAACTCCCCTCCTTCAGTAAACGACTCGGGGTATTCCCCCCCTGGTGATGCCTGAATTCGCACACTTGAAGAACCCAAGGAACTTGCTCTCAACAACAGCAAAAAAACTACCCTTAATTTGCCTAAATGCTCGTTGGTCAGTCATAAACGACTGTGCACAACATTTAACTCTAAACTGGCTCACATATAATCAAGAACTCTCCCTATATAGCGTTAGCTGTCAGCATGTTCATACATATTAATTAATCATGCCATCCACTTCTAATAATAGCACAGCCATGATTAACCCAAGATTCAAATTCAAGGTGTGGCCACAATCCACAAAGACAAGATTCAAATTCAGGCGTGTGCCCCAACGTACGTAACATCAAAATCAAATTCAGGCGTGTGGCCACCATCTACTAACACGGGGTTCAAATTCAGGCGTGTGGCCCCACACACGCTCTCGCACACAATATGCAAATTAAACACTTATCCTGATGTTACAAAATAGGATATTTTCCACACTTTACCAATCAGTGAACAAAACAACATGAGCAAACAGACATCAACCAGAAAAAAATCATATATCCGTGAGCATACACTCCACCCCACCCCATAATGGGCAATGAACAAAAGCAACACATATATTGTCATCAATCAAAAAAAAATAGCACATGAACATAGACTCAACGCCGCCCTATACTGGGCAAATAAAATGAAAAGGAAACCACTATATTTTGCAATTCCCACACTAGCGTAATTCACCAGCAGCTACATAATTCGCCTTAGCTCTCCGTTACGGGTGATTTCCCTCATCAGGCTCGTACCCTACCCCCACAACACCCCGTAGGCATTGCTCGTACCATTGCTCCTATTGTCTTACTGCTATTGTTCACACTACAACAGCAACACCCCGAAGGCATTACCCTCCTTTTGACCTACTTCTACCCCTCTCAATCTTGACCGCCGTTTGCGGCTCGCCAATAGTACCTGGGGCGGATAGTCTGCGCATTCCAGGCTTTACAAGAGAGTCAGCGCACCTTTCACACATTTTAGTCTTTAAAGGAGCGCGTGAAAATCTGCGCGATCCTCTTCTAGCCTGTTCGGCAACATCTCCTGGGCATTCAATCCCCTGACTTCCATTGCCTCAGGGTCTGTTGTGCCAAGAGCACGTGAACTGGGGCTTTCGCACCCATTCACCGCGACAACGATCACCCCCCTTTTCAAAATGTTAAGAGATGATCCCTCTCACTCGTCTTAGCTGAACCAATTTTCTTTTTATCTGTGGAACTTCCTTGGTTCGAATCCCACTCAGTGCCTATGCCCACTGCTTTATGGGCGTTATTTCTTCTCCCTTTTTCAAACACTGGCTTGTCTGCTCCTATGAGCCGACTATCTTTGGCAGTTTCTTCTAACGATGGCTGGTCACCTCGACCTTCTTGCCATGCGTTATACAGCCACCCCAGTTTCCAGCCCAGCTGCCGGTTCCAGTTACTCCGTGGTCCCTCTTGGCCCCAACCCTGAGGTCCGCCACCGTGGCTCCTACATTTCTGACTGCCACGGCAACGCCAACAACTTTTTGAACCGCCACTACGACCGCTATGGCCTACAGCACTGCCACTATGGCCACCTCCATGGCTTATGACATCGCCACTACGGCCACCTCCATGGCCAACGGCACTGCCACAACGACCTATTTCATGGTCCACTGCACCACCACCACGCACACCGTGATCAGCGCTAGCTCTACTGCCAGCGGCGCCTGTGCACTTCACCTGCCTTCTGTTTACTTTCCTGTAGGAGTCCCTACCCTGCACTATCCTTGCTTTCCCTACTTGACTTGCAGCCTGGTTAGGCTTCGGGAGGATATATCTACCCCCTAACAAAGCTGGATAGGGAAGATTGTTTTGCACTGCTGCAGTGAGAGTACTCCTGACAAACTCTGACTCTACCTTAACACGGGCCAAAGGTAGCTGATTAATTCTTCCATCTGCATATCGCACGCAGGTGGTTTCCCCTGTGTAATCTGTGTCTCTCACTAAACCGGGTTCTACCATTGCCGCCAGAGTCAATCCTGTATCCAACAAGCAGGTCACAGGCTTCCGTTTACTACTGCCCTAGTAGTTGGTGGTGGTACTCTGCCTTCCTGTTGAATTGTATCAACGGCAACGACTGAATGTATTCGCAGTCCGCTACAGTCCTTGGCGATATGACCCTCTCGCCCACATTTAAAACATGTGCGTTTCACTCTAACATTCTCTTGAGTCCCACTGTTGCGCGGGACTTCGAATCCGCTTCTAACTGTGGTCTCGCTTCCTTTGTGTAGGAAGTCGGCGAATCACTCCTGCCTGTGTGGTCTGGGCATTACGGGACGACTGGTTCGATCCCTTCACCCCATTACGCTGATCATGGGCAGATTCATACCTGTCTGCAACTTCACTAACTCCTCTAAACTTCCTAATTCTCTTCTGCCCAAGAATACTGTGAGATCCTTCCGACAAGTGGAGAGAATTTGCTCTCTAACGATCTCTTCCCTCAACTGTTCAAAAGTCTGTTCAATACTCCCTATTCTCATCCATTTATCAAAGAGAGACCTGACCCGATAAAGGAACTGTACATGTGCCTCGCCTGGCTTACGCGTGGCCTCTCTGAACATTTTCCTGTATCTATCAGCTGTTACTGGTACCTTTGAAACAAAGCAACGCATCACGCACAGACACATATCCGTCTGTTTTTCCAATGGGTAGGCAGAAAAACGTTTCTCTAGCCTTAGGTGTCAACAGTGCGGACAGATGTGTGGCCCACCGTTCTTCGGGTAAGCCCTGATCTTTGGCAATCCTTTCAAACTGTGAGAGGAAATCCTCTAAATGATCTGGATTATCATCAAACGTTGGCATACTAGTTAAGGGATTGTAATATGAAGTAAAGTTGTTGGCTTTTGCCTCACTTCTAGTTTCTTACCTAGATTCAACAATCTTAATTTTTCTAGCTCAAACTGCCGTACCTCCTCTCTTTCTCTTCTTTCCTCTCGTCGTTCCTCTCTTTCCTGTATTCTTTCTCTCTCCCTTCTTTTCCCTTCTCTTTCTCTCTCCTCTCTTTCCCGTTCTCGCTCTCTCTCCTCTCTTCTCTTTCTCTCTCTCTCTTTTTCCGTTCTCTTTCTCTCTCTCTTTTTCCGTTTCTCTTTCTCTCTCTTCTCTTTCTTTCCGTTCTCTTTCTCTTCTCTCTCTCTTTCTCTCTCTCTCTCTTTCTCTTTCTCTTTCTCTTTTTCTTTTCCCGTTCTCGCTCCTCTTTTTTCTTTTTTTTCCCTTTGTATTTTCTGAGCCTCGATTACACGGGGCCAGTTCTCATCTACATATGCCTTCAGTTCCGGACCCTTTAGTCCTAAAGCTTTTCCTTCTTCTATTAGGTCCATCTTTTTCAGCGGACCCATTGTCTCAGCACCCTCTTCACTCGACATTTTGAAGCTATCTAACCCTCGATCAGCCAGCTAATACAACCACAGTAACAAGCGATATCCACACGATCACTCGTAAATAAAGCGATCCACACGATCACTCCTAAATAAAGCGATCAAACAGTTGTGCTACACACAATCAACCTCAACGGTAACCAAATCAAGCAAGTTCAAACAATAGCACAGTCATGAAAAAAGATCAAAACAATCAACACATGACTAACGTCTTTCCCGGTAAGAAAAAAAAAATATCTAGGTTTCCACAATTATGACAAATTTCAAATCCTTTAGCAATTGAACAAAACCCAGAAATCAAAATCACTTACGACTCATTTATGTTCATCCCGGACGAGCCCCCAATTTGTGACGGGTCTCCGACGCTCCCCCTCGTTATTAAAATATGATTTTCATATTCAGGGATGCAGGGGGTTATAGACAGAAGTATTTACGCTTTCACAACCAAAATGCGCTCTCGCATAGGCACATGCACTCTGTCACTCACATCGGGGCCCGCACAAAGGTGACGGGAACCAACAAAATTTTCACAGAAAATAATCAACTTTTATTTATCTTGACTCCGAGCCCCCACCCGTCACTACACAACACAATTATCTGTATCATACAACAATGTAAACACCATACAGACAATCTCATAAATCGCATCCCCTGTTCTTCAGTGATCCTTACTTAACCAGGAAAGACAATATTTCACTATTACATTTGCACATTTATAAACTTAAGAACAAATAAAACGTCCATAACTTGCCAGCATTCCTTGGTTGACCGTCAGTTTCTCTCATCACATGTGCGACCACGAGCTGAAGCCTGCCACACTGTTGTGTCCTCCCGATTGGCCAAATCCCAGTTGGGGGACACTGGGCAACGTAGCTTTAGTCGCACCCTCACACGAGTCTTCCGGACTCTCCACCGCACTCCGCCCTCTCCACGGAAAGGGCTCCTGTCAGCCTCTCCCACAGGTCTTCTCTGGCTGCAAACACCCCACCGTTGTCTGGCAGCTCCCTGTCTAGGCTCCAACAGGCTAACACGTCTTGCTGTCGACCGTCCCCACACGGGAGACAATTCTTCTCGTCGTCGGCTCCGAGGCTACAGCAACCTCCACTGTCTTATGTCCCCACCCAGGAGACAACGAGGCGACAGCAAACCTCTGCTTCACGCTGTATTTTCTTGAGCCCTCAGCAAGACGGGCAAGTTCACTTTCCCTTAAGTGAGTCACACCTTCCTAGTTTTCCAGGCACCTTTTATCCATTCTCAAAGAAAGAGAGAACCCGAGTTTAACTGGTTCAACCAATGGAATCACTGGCTGTCACACATATCACACAATTTGTACCAATAAATCCCTGAGTTATTTTTGTTCCACCAATGGAATCACTAGTCACCTACACCTACACACACACACCACAACTGTTAGCACCAACAAGGACTTGGGTACCCAGTGGTTAATGCATAACCTCCTATTCAACTCATGTTCCATTCCCCAAAGCTACCCATTATACTAACAGCCTGGACTTCTCTACCAGCCAGGACTGATGCTTCAAGTGGTGACTACACCCTATAGACAACAAGGTGCAACCCCTCAATAGGCCGAAGCCTTCCATTCATTCCTCAGAAGAAGAACGACTGAAGGGTCGCTGTACTCTGCCTGCAGGCTGACGGTCGCCTACCCGTGACGGTCACCTGACACGATTGCCTTCCTTTTAGCCCACTGGACAACCCAGTTAATAGCCAGTCTCATGGTGGACACTCTTCTCTAGCCAGGACCGGCAGGTCGGCAACTACTTGTCACTATCCCTCGGACATGTGAAACACTTCCCAGTAACTCCCCTCCTTCAGTAAACGACTCGGGGTATTCCCCCCCTGGTGATGCCTGAATTCGCACACTTGAAGAACCCAAGGAACTTGCTCTCAACAACAGCAAAACTACCCTTAATTTGCCTAAATGCTCGAGAACGTTCGGCCGACTCATGACAACCCGAAAGCTTGAGTGTTTATTAAAAAACAAAAAAACAAAACAAAAACAAAAATAAACGACTTCAAAGTACTGATTTTTCATATTGTTTTTATTGAAGTCCAGCAGTTTTTTTTTTTTTTTTTTTTTTTTTTTTAACATTTTGATTCAGTTCCTTTTCATACAGCCATCACCATTATGTGGGGCCCTGTCAGGGTTGTCATAGCACACTGAAAAACAATGAGAGGATTCAGTTCGTTTTAATGCAGCCATCATCAGCACACGGGGCCCTGTCAGGGTTGTCACAACACCGTGTAAAACACTGAAGGATTCAGTTTGTTTTG
>JADBJO010007305.1:37500-42500 GCA_016801955.1 Conus betulinus | reverse complement strand
CCTCGGAGGGAATCGTAAACTGTGGTGTTTCACAAGGATCAGTTTTCAGACCTCTTCTCTTTTGTATTTTCGTACATGATCTATCTATGAATATGTTACACACGATGTCACCTGTGACCCGTTCATTGCTGACAATTCTTTTCACTGCAGTCATACAGGTATCAAGTATGTATGAACATCGTTACAAAAGAGCACAGACATGTCTCAGAATTGTGCAGCTAACATCATATGGCCCTTAATCCTTAACAACAACAACAACAACAAAAGTATATGGTCTTAGCATCAAGACAAAAATCAGCAAACGCAACATATCACTTAAGACCTTGAAATAAACGAAAATTTAGTGGAATAGGTGAGCGAACATCGTGTGTCATTGATTACAAAGTAAGATTGTAATGAAGTGTTAATTATATTTGCTAACAATTGGCTTGCCGTTTGTTTTTACATTATAATCTTTATGGACATAGATATCCAAAAGTTACCGTTTTTTGTTTGTTTTGTTTGTTTGTTTGTTTGTTTTAAAGCCCATTGCCTTTTTCGTATTCATTATGTATCTATTGTCTGAGATGGTACCTGCGATAATCACATCAAGAGAATTCAGTCTGTGCATAGACCAGGAGCCAAGCTAATTCTGGCCGACATGTCTTTATCCACCACAGACAAGACAAGCCAAGAAACTGAAGCTGTTACCACTACACAGCCTGCTAACAATGTTATTATCATTATTATTATGAATACTTATATAGCACCTATCCTCGGCTAAGACCAAGCTCTAGGCGCATTACACAATCCACACTCGTTTACGCAACGGGCTGCCTACCTGGGTAGTGCCGACTGAAGAGCTGCCCTGCTGGCGCTTTCATTCAGTCGTCTACCGTATCACCCAGTCAAATATCGTACACTCAATTTCCTTACTTCCTTCGTTTTTTTTCCATTTCTTACGCAGGGTGCATGCTATGTGTAACGTGTCATCCATACCAACGGGTAAACTGACCTTCTCTTCCGAAACTTGGTGAAGGGATTTTACGTGTGTGCAAGACGTTACGCATGCGTTCACACACACAGAACCTCGGTTTATAGTGTCATTCGAACTGTATGGGAAATGGAATCAGAACCAATGTTCACTCCAATGGAAAAATCCCCCCCCTGTACTGAAACAGCCCAGCGAAGATTCGAACCCGCAACCCCAGGATCACCAAGAATACGAGTCTGGCGCCCTACCACTGAGCTATTCCGGCCCCCCGGTATTATGACTTATAAAATGGTTTTGACGTTCAACGTTCACACAAACATAGCACTAGCATATCTTGTTGAGTTTGTTCAAATGGCAACAATGCGGTATAACCAAATAACTGTATTTTACCACATGTCCACATTAACGCCTTTTGGGACCATATGCTTGGAACTCTCATGCTCCGTCTGTCAAAGCATGCCATTAATACGTTTATATTGTCGATCCATTTATTCAACAACGTGTGTGGGCGCCTTACTCTAACACCTGACCGTAAGCTAACAGTAATGCACATTCCCTTGCGCATGTAGCCTACTCCTTCTTTCCCTCAGCTGCGCGCAAGTGTTGTCCGTCACCACAGCCAGTTCCAGCAAGCGCGCGTACGCTTCCTCAGCAGCAAAATACCCACGCAGAGGAAGATCCTGTTTACCGAACTTAGGGGCTTTCTTTTCTTTCTCATGCGTAGTGTGACCCAGGTGTAACGAAAAGTTTTAACTCCCCAAATGGTTTAAACTCCTAGGGAGTTAAACTGTTCATTTGTAAATTTTAACTCCCTGGGAGTTAAAAGTAGAATACAAAAAACTAACTCCCTCTGTGTTTCAGTTTGACTCCAGGGGACTTATTCTGACATACCACCAGAATGACTCCCACCCACCACCCACTCCCTGCATCTCGCTACCACCCATGCATCTTTTATGTATATTTTCGAAATGTGTGTGTGTGTGTGTGTGTGTGTGTGTGTGTGTGTGATCCTACACTAACTTGCCAGATCAAGACTTCTCAGGTAGAATTGTTTCCTTCGATATTATTGGTTTCTGTGAATTAGTCACGTGTCCTGAATTTTATTGAAAAATGTGTGTTTTTTTTTGATTGGCTGTCCGACTTTCGTTTTAGTTTGGCACACACACAGCACCACACCTGTGACGAGTCACTTGACAACTTCATCAGATCGGTCCCAAGCAGCCACCCTCTTGTACAAATTGTACAAAAACAAAAAAACAGCCCCCCCCCCCCCCCCCCCCCCTTCTCTATCCCCCTGTGTCTCACACACAAATTTCTAATCTATGCCAACCCTTTTTTCTTTCCTTCTCTCCCAGATGTAGCGAGTCAATACAAACAATTTTACGTCACGTCGCGACTACTCGTCATTCTCTCCCCACCTTCCTTACCCTCTCAACCCCCCCCCCCCCCCACCCCCCCCCCCCCCCCCCCCCCCCGGCGGCACACACAATAAAAACTTGAAATCTTTCCATTTCTATACCATTTGAGTGTAATGGCCTACGCTTATGGGTGACTGATAGTCGCATAGATTCCATGAGAGAGAGAGAGAGAGAGAGAGAGAGAGAGAGAGAGAGAGAGAGAGAGAGAGAGAGAGAGAGAGAGAGAGAGAGACAGACTGAAGGTACAGTATTTCTACCAAAGGCATCAACCATTAATTCATGTATATACAGAATTTACATACAGATTATATACAAAAAGGCATAGTAAAATATCAAGGACATGCATAGATGAGCACATGAATATGTACACGGACATTTTCCTTTCCCTATGATGATGATGATCATGAACATTAAATCCCCCTCTCCATTCTCTTACCGAAAGACACCTGGGAATAGGTGGGTGGGGAGTCATCTTAGTCATGATCAGATTAACTCCCCCTCTGTTACAAAGTAACTCCCTGGGAGTCAGAAAACACGTGTACACATTAACTCCCAGGGAGTTATTCTAAACTGTGAAAAACTGACCCCCCTTAGTGGGCAGGGAGTTAAACTTTTACACACCTGGATTAACTCCCGGGAGTTAATCTGGATACAGTACAGACTAACTCCCAACGGGGGGGGGGGGGGGGGGGGGGTCATTCTGTTACAGGGTGGGAGTTAAGTCTGATACATGTACAAAATGACTCCCCCTTAATCTTTTCAAGAATTTGTTGAGACTTGTGTACAAAAAAGTCATTCTAGTTTAACTTAGTTAATTTCTTTTTAACTCGTTACACGGGGAAAAACGCGGGAAAAGCGCGGACATAAGCACTCCTTGATTTTTACGCGCTTACAGCAGGCAAAACTATGGTATGTACTACTGCATCAGATGGGGAGGCTGCAGTACTGTGCTTACTGTGCTTAACTACCCCAAATCAGGGGGGCCGGAATAGCTCAGTTGGGTAGAGCGCCGGGCTCGTAATCCAAGGGGTTGCGGGTTCGAATCTCCGCCGCCGTTTCGGTACAGGGGGATTTTTCCCATCGGGGTTAACATTAGATCTGACTCCATTTCCCGTACAGTCCTTCGAATGAGATTATAAACCAAAGTTCCGTGTGTGAACGCACGCATAACATCTTGCGCACACGTAAAATCCCATCACCAACTTTCGAAGAGAAGGCCAGTTTTGGCCATTGGTATGGATGACACGTTACACATAGCGTGCAAAAAAAAAAAAAAAAAAAAAAAAAAAAAAGCATGCACCTTCCCCGAAGATGGAGTATGACTGCCTTAATGGGGATAAAAAAACGGCCATACACACAACTCCACTCCCTTTGTAGGGTAGATGGAGATTAAACACTTGCCTGTCCATATAGGGAGCGTCCGCAGGAGTATCAGCCTGCGAACGCAGAAGAGGAAGAAGAATTATCGCAAATCGTATTTTCTTTTCAAACATCCTTTCTTTGCAATGGATTCTGTACACAGTGCATTAATTACAATATCCATAGTTGTGATTTGTCAAAGGAAAAGCAAAAAAAAATAAAATAAAATAAAGGTAAAATGCTCGGTTTGGGACTGCTGTAAGGGTACGGTGCTGCTATCAGCGTGAGGGGCCTACAAACGCGAGATCCAAAACCATTGGGAAACTGAAAGGGAAGTCAGGAAAGCGCAGAACTCCGCCGTAGTCAAACATTCCCGTTGACAAAGTCTTCAAAGCGTGTTCTGATTTGAATCAAAAAAAAAAAAAAAAAAAAAAAAAAAAAAAAAAAAAAATCAGCGGGATGCCCTTTCCACCTACAGTTTTTGCTTAATCCTTCTGACAGACAAACACACGTCAAGGTGCAGGCGAAAACCCAGTGGCAGTTGGCAGTAGCGTTGATTGACGATAAGTGCGATCTGTTTCGAGGAAATGAGAACTGGTAGCTGCTCTGGTGCAATGTTAAACTGCTCTGGTGGCCAGTGACATTTGCGGTCTGCACCGGGACGATAGCTGTTCTGCCAAAATGATCTTAAAATGGTTCGTTTTCAGCTTACGCGTTTCGGGTTATCTCCCTTGAAGGTCGTCGAGATGATTAACGATCGTCACGGTACACATCAGAGCTGCCGCCATTTGCATCGGTGCAATTTGAAATCATGCAGTCACCGGTTTTGTCAGAGACACTACTCCTGTGGCATTACGGATGGTCAGAGACACTGTACTACTCCAGTGGCATTACGGATGGTCAGAGACACTACTCCATTGGCATTACGGATGGTCAGATACACTACTCCAGTGACATTACGGATGGTCAGAGACACTGTACTCCATTGGCATTACGGATGGTCAGAGACACTGTACTACTCCAGTGGCATTACGGATGGTCAGAGACACTATTCCAGTGGCATTACGGATGGTCAGATACACTATTCCAGTGGCATTACGGATAGTCAGAGACACTGTACTCCCAGTGACATTACGGATGGTCAGAGACACTATTCCAGTGACATTACGGATGGTCAGAGAAACGACTCCAGTGACATTACGGATGGTCAGAGACAACGACTCCAGTGACATTACGGATGGTCAAGACAT
>JADBJO010007305.1:27500-32500 GCA_016801955.1 Conus betulinus | reverse complement strand
AAAAAAAACCCGACAACGAGAAACAAAAAGCCAACCTCGTTGGTAAGGTAAGTTTGCTTATGAGCCCAGCCGACCGCAAAGGGGCCATAACAGTGTTGTCACCCACGTTAAAATCAACTCACAAGTCATTAAAAAAAAAAACAAAAAAACCAAAAAAAAAAAAAAACCCTAAGAAACAACACCCTTTTACTCATGTCTTTAAAATACACCTCCTAGAAACGTACCAGAAACTTCGTTAAATTCTTTATTCCGTAAAATCTTAGATCAGATGAAAATTGTTAATCTCTTTCAGAAACTCAAAGATCACGTCAGGTAGGACATCTCTGAACAAGGTTTTCATGGAGTCTGCTGTAAAGTGTGTATGTCTCACATCGTGCAAGTCTCAACAATCTAAAAAGAATATGTTTCACCCGTGAGTTGATTTATTATGATGATAAATGAACTTCTAAACCAGCAGTCACTACTTTCTTCTGTGTTGATAATCGCTGGATTATCCCATTCTGTGAAGTTTATTGTTAGCAAGCGGCCTGACTCGTAATCTTGGTGATCCTGGGGTAGCTGGTTCGAATCTCCGCCGGGCCGTTTCGGTACGGGGGCATTTTTCCTTCGGAGTTAACATTGGTTCGGATCCCATTTCCTATACAGTCCTTCGAATGCGACTATAAACCGAGGTTCCGTGTGTGAACACACGCATAACATCTTGCACTCACGTAAAATCCCATCACCAACTTTTCGGAAGAGAAGGCCAGTTTGGCCGTTAGTATGGATGACACGTTGCACATAGTATGAACCCTGCGTGAGAAATGGAAAGACTGAAGGATGTAAGGAAACTGAGTGAACGATGTTGAATGATATGGACTGGATGACACGGGAAACGACTGAATGAGGCGCCAGCTGGCAGCTCTTCAGTCGGTACTACCCAGGTAGGCAGTCCGTTGTGTAAACGAGTGTGGATTGTAAAGCGCTTAGAGCTTGGTCTCTAAGCTGAGGATAGGCGCTATATAAGTATTCATGCTAAGAATAATAAGAAAAAGTCTCGCTCCTGTATTTGCCAACACATGAAATGGTTACATGGTGAAGGTCATATAACATGAGCCGAAACAGCTTATCCGTCAAGTCATGCCGTTTATCACCCGGCCGACTGCGGAGATCATATTAAGCCAAACGACTTGAAAATGGGATGATGCAGTTTTCTTTCGCCGTTACTTCGATGCTGCTCCTTCTTCATCTGCTGCTACTGCTACTGCTGGTGCTGCTACTTCTGTGTTGCTGCTGCTGGTGCTGCTACTGCTGCTGGTGATGCTGCTACCTCAGTTGCTGCTGCTGCTGCTGTTGTTACTGCTGCTGCTGCTGCTACTACTTCTGTTGCTGCTGCTGTTGCTGCTGGTGCTACTACTACTATTGCTACAAATACTGCTGCTGTTTGTTGCTGCTGCTTCTTGTATTTCCAATATTACTATACCTAGCGCTATTATTACGTCTTGCACTGCTACTGCTGTTTCTTCTACTATACTACTACTGCTTCTGCCGCCACCACCTCCACCACCACTACTTCTACTGCTACTGCTACTACTACTACTGCTACAACAACAACAACTACTACTACTACTGCAGTCATTGCTGCTGCTACTGTCAATGCTACTATTATTATTACTATCACTACTACTACTACTACTACTACTACTGTCTGTGCCCAGTATACTATTTGGGTTCTCATCAATTGATAGACTTCATAGACAACCCTCCCTCCCCCCCCCCCTTCCGTTCTCTCTTTCTCCCCCTTCACCCCGGGACCTCTCTCCTCTCCTCTTTACTCCCACTACCACCCGGACCCCCCCCCCCCTTCCCCCCCCACCCCCCCCCCCCCCCCCCCCCCCCCCCCCCCCCCCCTCCCGCTGTCTCCTAGCTTTCACTCCCGCCACCCCGGTACACACACTCACACGCTTATAAGCCGATCATCCTGCTGACCACTCTTCCGTGTTATACGTGCTTTCTCTCTCTCTCTCTCTCCTCTCTCTCCTCTCTCTCTCTCTCTCTCGTCTCTCTCTCTCTCTCTCTCTCTCTCTCTCTCTCTCTCTCTCACCTACCCCTCCTACTCTCACCCCCCCCCCCTCCAAAACACTTCCGTCCCTCTCCCACCCCACCCCACCCCACCCCCACCCCCGACTCCCACTCCTTCCGCCATCAACCAAGCTCCTCCCTCCTCCACCCCCCCCCTTTTTTCCACGCCACAGCTCCTCCCCCACCACCCCCCCTCCCACCCCCCCCACCCCCACCCCCCCCGGAGGAGATGTGCGGCACCGTGATATTAACCACAACACCTGGGGATTCATTAATTAGCTTGCTCTACCTGTGGTTGACTTTTTTAGCCTGATTACGGCTTCGCGGAGCGGCGCACACGTGCGACGGTTAAGTGTGGTCACGTGTTGTGGTGGTGGTGTGGCGAGGATTGGCCGCACGCGACCCTCTCTGCTGTCGCAGTTTTGTAGCCGAGCGAGCAAGCAAGAGAGAGAGAGAGAGAGAGAGAGAGGTAAAAAAAAAGTCGGTAAGTTGATTGGATTGATGTTTTTTTTTTTTGGTTCTTGCATTTTGTGCTTCTTTTTGTAGTCGTTCCATCCTCCCCAATTCTCTCTGTCTGTCTGTCTGTCTCTCCCAGTTATGCACATATACATTCACTTACACAAATACACACGCAGACACAAAGACACATATACCAGACAGATAGAAAAGAAAGACAAACATACAAATAGACAGAAGACAAGACACACACACACACACACACACCACACACACACACACACACACACACACACACACACGTGTGCACATGAGAGAGAGAGAGAGAGAGAGAGAGAGAGAGAGAGAGAGCGCACACACACACACACACACACGCGCGCGCGCGCGCGCGCAAGCACACGCATATAGACACACAGACACACACGTACACTCACACTCACTCTCACACAGTGAAAGATATTCAAGCAGCGGAGATAAGAACAGAAGACTCTACCCTAGAAACTATCGTATGTAGGGAACAGCATGCTGATAAGTTTTAAAAAATTCAAGTTTATACTAGATCAAAATCAGTGTTTGAATAATGAACGTTCTAACAGACAAGCACCTCTCTTTGCAATGATCAGACACCCGATAAAGTATGTCCAGTCTACGCCTCTAGCTGTCCTTGACTCCCTGTCCAAGGCCACTTTACAGGCTACAGTGGAGGGAGGGGGGGGGGGGGGGGGGGCGTGTATCTCACAATGACTTCCTGTCCAAGGCCATTTTACAGGCTACAATGGTGGGGATGGGTGGGGGGGCGGGCGGGTATGCATCTCACAATGATTTCCTGTCCAGGACCATTTTACAGGCTACAGTGGAGGGGATGGGTGTATATGTATATGTGTGGGCATGTATCTCACGACTCCCTAACCAACAGCATTTTACAGGGTGCATGGGGGGTGGAGGGGATGGGGGGGGGGGGGGGGGGGGGGGGGGGAGAGGCGGGAGGGGGGATGCATCTTGCCATGACACCCTGTCCAAGCCCATTCTTCAGGGTACAGTGGAGGGTGGACATGAATTTCACGATACTCTGTCCAAGGGCGTCCGGCAAAGCATAGTAGAGGGTGGACATGTACATCTCCATGACGTTCTGTCCATGACAATCTTACAGGGTAAACAGAGGGTGGACATGCATCTCTCTATGACTCTTTGCCCATGAACATCTTACAGGGTAAATAGAGAGCGGACATGTATCTCTTCATGACTCTCTGTCCATGAACATCTTACCCAGGATGCATTTCGCCATGGCCTCTCTCCAGGACTGTTCTTCAGGGTACAGTAGAAAGTGGGGCATGTATCTCGCTATGGTTCCGTGCCCAAGACCATTTTAAAGGGCCACAGCAGAGGGTGGACATTTACTTCACCATGACTTCTTGTCCAAGATCATCCTAAGAGTAAAGTAGAGGGTGGACCTATACCTCGCCATGACTCCTTGTCCAAGATCATCCTACAGAATACAGTGGAGGGTGGACCTATACCTCGCCACGACTTCTTGTCCAAGATGATCCTACAGAATACAGTGGAGGGTGGACCTATACCCTCGCCACGACTTCTTGTCCAAGATGATCCTATAGAATACAGCGGAGAGTGGACCTGATCTCACATGACCGTCTAACCCAGATCGAGTGGGGATACAGTGGAGGGTGGACATGTTTCTCACCAAGACTCCCTGTCCAAGTTCAGCGTACAGTGTACAGTGGAGGGTCCACATGTTTCTCACCAACACTTCATATCCAAGTTCAGTGTACAGTGTACAGTGGAGGGTCCACATGTTTCTCACCAAGACTTCATGTCCAAGTTCAGTGTACAGTGGAGGGTCCACATGTTTCTCACCAAGACTTCATGTCCAAGTTCAGTGTACAGTGTACACAGTGGAGGGTGGACATGGTTATCACCAAGACTTCATGTCCAAGTTTATGGTACAGAGTACAGTGGAGGGTGAACATGGTTACCACCAAGACTTCATGTCCAAGTTCAGCGTACAGTTTACAGAAGAGGGTGCACATGGTTACCACCAAGACTTCATGTCCAAGTTTATGGTACAGAGTACAGTGGAGGGTGAACATGGTTACCACCACCAAGACTTCAAGTCCAAGTTCAGCGTACAGTTTACAGTGGAGGGTGGACATGTTTTCTCACCAAGACTTCATGTCCAAGTTCAGTGTACAGTTTACAGTGGAGGGTGGACATGGTTACCACCAAGACTTCATGTCCAAGTTTATGGTGCAGAGTACAGTGGAGGGTCGCAGTCCCAGGGAAAACCCCCAACGAGTCCTGGATAAGTATTGTAAAGAGCTGGTGTAGTTGCAGCACCTCTTCCCTGCTGACCGTGACCGAAGACAGACAGCAGTGAAGATCGTACACTGCCCGAGTGTCCGCCACGGTACAAATGTGATCTACAGTCATGGCAGAATGATCACGAATGATGACAGATGCTATAACAG
>JADBJO010007305.1:0-22500 GCA_016801955.1 Conus betulinus | reverse complement strand
TTTTTTTTCTGATCTGAGTGCAGTCAAAGAGAAAATGATATAATAGAACACTATAGGAATGTAACATGATGTAATATAACATATACTATACCGTACCGTACCGTACTCTACTATACTATACTATACTATACTATACTATACTATACTATACTATACTATGACGTGACATGACATGACATGACATGATATGATGTAATATAATATAATATAATATAATATAATATAATATGATATGATATGATATGATATGATATGATATGATATGATATGATGTAATAGAATATATGATATAACATATAATTATAAAATACAATATAATACAATATGATGTAATAGAATATGAGATAAAATATATGATATAATGTAAGATGACATAACATAGTATAATATGATATAATATATGTTACAACATAGCCTAATACTAAGCAATGTAATACAGTATGACATAATATGATATCGTATGATCTGATATAATATGATATGATATATGGCGTGAGATGACATAACATGACATGAGATAACATCATATGACATGACATAACACAACACAGCACAGCAGAACACAGCACAACACGACACCACACATACCATACCAACCATACCATACCATACCACCCATACCACACCACACCACACCACACCACACCACACCACGCCACGCCACAGCATAGCATAGCATAGCATAGCATAACATGACACGTGTAAGAATGCTGACAATTCGTCTTTTGTGCTTTTTTCAACCTCTTCCAGACTTCATTTTTTAATCTTCCTGATTTGTTCTTGTTTCTTTGTTTTGTTTGTTTGTTTTTTTTAAAGAAAACATGATTATAAAACTTTGGTGATCATAACTTAACTTCCATATATTGCATAAGTTGATCACAAATGCTAGACAAAAAACAAAACAACAAAAAAAAAAAACCCACTCTTGTCTAACCTTGGTTCGACTAGTGCCAAAACCAGGATGAAACCAGAAATTACAATCATGACACAATTTTTCGGGAATAACATAGAAGTAGGGTAACTCTTGCTCCCTTTGGTCCTTCACTCCAAGCAGAACAAACAAGACAGAGCACACACAGACAAAACAAGACATTCCTTAAAAGAAAAAAAAAAAAAAAGGATGTTCTAAGTTTGCCCATATGTTCTGTAGACCTACCTGACATATCTCCGCAGCAACAAGTGGAGAAATCAACAAATACAGATAAGCATTGATTCAAGCCTGGCACAGCGTTTTCGATCTTGAATATAGTCAGACACAAACACGGACAAACAGTCACAAAGACGGGCCTGTGTAATACACAGACTAAGTGTATACAGACTGCAGCAACACTCCACAAGACAGACAGCTCTGTACTTTTGATACTACTAAGACCACTTCTCCATCGCGATAAATGCTATTCTGAAAAAAAGAATAGATATTTACTTAGTTGATAGCCATGCAATAACCCCGTTTAGGTTCAGATGCAAGACCCAGAACTTTTCAAACGTTATAGCGCTCGACTAAAGAAACAGTCATAGTTCAAAAGCTTTATAGACAGTCGAAGGGGGCTTCAACATATTCTAACTTACTTCTTTTCAATTTAAAAACAAACAAACAAACATGATCCCTATTCTAATTCGGAAACAAACTTTTTCCTTTCTTTCTTTCCTTTTTTTTTGGTGTTGAAACAGTGGTTGAAATGATATTGATGCCATTTTCCCATTTTTTTCCCCTTGCAGTTCGACCACTTGGATTGGCACTCGACTACTCCTGTTTTCATTATGAAGACTGACTTCTAAACTGACTATTGTGTCAAAATGGTAATAATGATAATATTAATGGTAATAATAATTATAATAACAATAATAACAATAATGATAAGAACTATTATAACAATTCTAACAACAACAATAAAAATAAAAACACTGATGATAGTTATGATGATTATAATAATGATGATAATAATAATAACAACCACAACAATAGTAATAATGTTAATGATAACAACAATCTAGCTATTTCTATATCATCGAACCACCACAACCAATCCCCTCCCTCTGATCTAGTCAGATATCTTTGCGATCGAATTTCGTCGCGATCAGTTTTTTTTCTTTCTTTCTTTTTCTTTCTTTCTTTCTTTTCTTTTTTTTTTTCTCTCCTCCCCTCCTTTCTGATTGATTTGTATACCGGTAATCACACTGATGAAGCACTAACGTGCGTGCAAGGAGAAAATGAGCGAGTAACTCCGTTTCCTCTTCCTGCCGCGCATGCGCTTTTGATTGAGTCGATCACTCGCCGCTCGCGCACTCACTCAATCACCGCTATTACCTGGCGCGTCGGGGCGGGCGTTCTCTGTGTTACCTGGCTGCTCTGATGAAATTACCTGTCGTTTGAGATAATGAATATCCGCTGATAATTGGATTGCCTGCGTGTCACCACAGGCCACTTTGGGCCTGTGTCGTCTGCTGGCGGCCACGACTGTGATTGGAGTTACCGGTCCTTTCACCTGCGGTGACGACAGGAAAAAAACGCTCCCCGCTGTTGGATTATGTGTTGTGGTGTTTTTTTTTTTTTTTTTTCATTTCTTTCTTTTCTTTTTTTCTTTTCTTGCTTTCTTTTCTTTTCCTTCCTTTCCTTTTTCTTCTTTCTTTCTTACTGCCATTATTACTTTATCGTCATCATCATCAACATTATTATTATCAGCATTATCGTTATCATTAGCGTAATTATGATTAGCATCATTGCTATTTGTCATCATCATCAGTGTAAGTCGTTATGTTTGCTATCATTATTGTTGTTACTGTAATAATGATAATAAACATTGTTATTACCATTATTGTCATTATTAAGTTTCTAACCACCATCACCACCACCACCACCACCACCACACCACCACCACACACCATCATCATCATCATCAAAATCCGGTAACGTACACAATGCAGCTTTGTGTTTTCAATGTAGGTCCCCACGCTTCACCCGGTAGTAACAACCTTTCTCTTCGTCTCTCTCTCTCTCTCTCTCTCTCTCTCTCTCTCTCTCTCTCTCTCTCTCTCTCCCCCCCCCCCCCCCCCCCCCCCTCTTTCTTGTCTGTTGAAAATGAATTGTATTTAACATTGTGCTGTCCGTTCTTAGACAGTTTAAGAAAACAGTATATTGCCCCTAAATATTACAAAAAAAAAAAAATCCTAAATATTACAAAAATCGTGATATCTTCCGTTTCTGTAAGTTAATGTCCTCTAACAATAGCGATACCTTAAGGAATCTTTATATCTTTTTGTATCAGGCAATAAAAGCGAGAGCAGTCGTTGTATCATAGTTCTTTTGGTCATGATGCGGTATGTGCGTAATAATAATAATAATAATAATAATGATCATAATGATAAAAATAATAACAATAACAATAATAATAATTATGGTATTCATAAGGGGCAAAATCTTGATGAAATCAACTCTAAGCGTTAAGATACTGTCTTTCAGTTTGTTAATAAGATCGCTAGTACACGCCCCCGTTCTAGCGGGCCCATGGTCTTTACAGAATATCTTCGAACTCGAGTTCTCTCTCTCTCTCTCTCTCTCTCTCTCTCTCTCTCCGCCACAGTCCGCCTGCATACCCTCTCCCTCCCTTCCTCCCCACTCCCTCTCTTTGTGTCTTCATATTGGACATTGGCCATTTGAATTATAGTTTATACGTTATATTCATCTTTAATGCGTTCCGGCGAGCACCCACCCACCCTTCCACCCACCCAAGTACGCACGCGCGCGCGCTAGCACACACACGAGCACTCTACATAAGCGCGCGCACGCACGCACGCGTGCGCGCGCGCACACACAGACACACACGCACACAAATATGCGCGCGCGTGAGCGCTCACATCCCTTTCTTTTCTTTAAAGAGGTGAATGCACACATTTGAAAACATTTACGCGGGCGTGCACACACACACACACACACACACACACACACACACACACACACACACACACACACTCTCTCTCTCTCTCTCTCACGCACAGTCAAACCACGTTACAGAATCTCCTTTTTATTTATTTTTTTCTTTTTTTAAAAACTTGTCACATCCCAGGGAGGAAAACCTGAAGTGGGGGACATCTTCACCTGGCGCCGTCCGTCCCGGCTTCCCGCGGCTCCGGATGATAGGAAATACTGCTGCACCTGACGTGCATCCGCCGGACAGCGCGGGAAGTGGGTGAGGGTGTGTGTGTGTGGGAGATGGATGATGACAGGACGGCAGCCACAGCGTGTGAATGAAGGTCGGATTGGATCACCTGACCAGGTAGCGGCAGACCCTATAATCCGGCCCCCTTGGCTTTCATGGCGCTCTGGCTCAGGTACGTCCTGTCGCGCGACACCCGACTCTGACAGGGTACACTGGAAGGTGGACGTGTGTCCGGCTATGAGTCACCGACCAAGACCATCTTACCGGGTACAGTGGAGGGTGGACATGTGTGTCACCATCACTCGTTGTCTAAGACCATCTTACCGGGTACAGTGGAGGGTGGACATGTGTGTCACCATCACTCGTTGTCTAAGACCATCTTACAGGGTACAGTGTTGGGTGGACATGTGTGTCACCATCACTCGTTGTCTAAGACCATCTTACAGGGTACAGTGTTGGGTGGACATGTGTGTCACCATCACTCGTTGTCTAAGACCATCTTACCGGGTACAGTGGAGGGTGGACATGTGTGTCACCATCACTCGTTGTCTAAGACCATCTTACCGGGTACAGTGGGAGGGTGGACATGTGTGTCGCCTTCACTCGTTGTCTAAGACCATCTTACCGGGTACAGTGGAGGGTGGACATGTGTGTCGCCTTCACTCGTTGTCTAAGACCATCTTACCGGGTACAGTGTTGGGTGGACATGTATACCGCCATGACGCACTGTCCAAGACCATCTTAACAGGGTTTATTAACGGGTGGACATGTACCTCGCCCTGACTCCACGTCCAGCACCATCCTACAGGGTTTATGAACGGGTGTACATGTATTTTGCCTTTGACTTCATGTCCAATACCATCCTACAGGGTTTATGAACGGGTGGACATGAATCTCGCCACGACTCCCATGTCCCAAGACCGTCCTACAAGGTTTATTAACGGGTGGGACCTGTATCACGCCAGGACTCCATGTCCAATACCATCCTACAGGGTACATTGACGGGTGGACATGTATTTTGCCACCACTCGATGTCTAAGATCGTCCCTACAGGGTACAGTGACGGGTGGACATGTATTTTGCCATGACTTCATGTCCAATACCATCCTACAAGGTTTATTAACGGGTGGACCTGTATCACGCCATGACTCCATGTCCAATACCATCCTACAGGGTATGACTCCGGATGTCCCTCTGCTGCCCCTTTTTTTCCCATCTTGGGATGAGCCATGACTGGGATTCGAACCCATGCCCTTCTGGACATGCTCATTTCCACTTAATGACTCGCGCACTAACCACTGAGCCACAGGGACACACCTGATATTTGTAGGAAAGTTAAGCCTTATGAAGTTCACTTTTGTTCCTCCTTGACCAGATCCAACTTGAACACCTCTCTGCCGCTTCTGCCATTGCTTTCAGGGCTCTGGTTTTTTCCCTCCCTGCAACTGAGAGCTGTTTCATGAGGCTGTATGCAACGTTCCCACAAACCCCCTAGCTCCAATTTCTGCAGTGAGGACTTGACCTGATAGCCTTCTCTCCTCAGGCTGTTTGCCAGATCAGCATACTTTTCAGTCTTGTAGATCTGAGCTGCCTCCATTCTGTTCTCATATGGCACCGTGAGCTCGATCATGATCAGCTGCTTGGTGACTGAGAGTGTAGTTTTGGACCGTTATAGCCGTTAGTAACGGCTAGTCTCGTAAAATAAAACATCGGGCATCATCCGTGACCCATAATGAACATACCTACAAATTTGAGAGACAGATCGGCCCAGAGGTTTTGTCTGGAGCGAGTGGAACACATTTTGACCACGGACAGACAGACACACAGACAGCATTTTCTTCGTTCCCATCCTAAAGTACTCCCTGTTCTATAAGAACTGGGAGTACAAGAAGGAATAGACCGGTGACCTCGCCTCTGCCCTGTCACGCGGTACAAAGCATTGTGGAGAACCACGGCTGCCAAAGCCTTGTCAACATCCAGACAACTTCCACAGAGTCTTGACATAGCGATGATAATGCTAACGATAATGATGGCGTCCCACCTCCATACAGGTGTTCTTTCCCCTGTGATTTATCAACATGTTTGTAATGAATCCTAAATAAATGTTAACGAACCGCAAAAAACACACAACAGAAAAAAACGTGAACAAACAAATCACAAAGCAAAACACGACGCGTTTCGACCTTTAAGGTCTTCTTCAGGTAAGATACAAAACAATGATTACAACAAAAATGAACAAGCAATCCTTATCTTCAGCAGTCACTTCAGCGCGAGACAGGTGTTGAATGAAAATGAGGCTGTCAGAAGGGAGATAATGTGTGAGTCAAGGTAACAATGATGATAATTATATTATTTATAGGAATACTATTAATGGTAATGATGATGATCAAAATATTGAAAAAAATAAATAAAGACAGGATTATTACCACTTTTGGTGATAATATGGCAATAGCAGTTGTAGTATGGGAAAAAAAAGGAGAGTGGGTTAGAGGATTCTTAACAGCATGGTTGCCGTGGCAACAGCCTAAGCGGCGATGGTGATGTTAATGGTAGTGATGGTGATGATAATGGTACTCATGTTTTTGATTTTTTTTTTTAATCTTGTCTTACTTTGATGACAAGTACTTGGACTGTGATTTCTTAGGATAGATGCATTCTGATATTATCTTGTTCCTACACCACCACTCGTTGTTCGATTTCATTTTGATTTTACTTTAGTTATAGCTGCTGAACGTGCGCATCGGACACTGAAGGCTCATCTCAGGGATTGTGGGGTCAAGTCCCGGTGTAAAACACAAAGTGTAATCTCAGGCTTTAGTAAGTAATGGGCATTTTTTTTTTATCGTACAAAACATAATACAGACGGACTCCCCCCCAGATCCTTCTCACCTCACTTAAACTACTTAAGAGTTCTGTGCTATGCGGGAAATACAAACGTTAATACAAAAATTCAGTCAAACAACGAGAAGCAAAAAATATCAAGCCAAGCCAAAAAAAAAAAAAAAAGGGTGAAAATTGTCAACGAATCCGTACCAGAACACACACACACACACACACACACACACACACACACACACACACACACACACACGCGCGCGCGCGCGCACGCTCACACGCATACACAAGCACATATTCCCATCATGACAACAATAGTGTGCTAGCATGTGTGTGTGTGTGTGTGTGTGTGTGTGTGTGTGTGTGTGTGTGTGTGTGTGTGTGTGTGTTCTCATGCGTGCGCGTGAGCGCGACCAGGCGCGAGAGTGCGCCAAGACACGTGCTTGTTTGTGTTTGTGCGTATGTGCGTATGTGCATGCGTGCGTGCGCCCCTGTATGTATAATGTATATGTGCGTGCATGCATACGAGCGTATGTGTGTGTGTGTGTGTGTGTGTGTGTGTGTGTGAATATGTGTGTGTGTGTGTGTGTGTGTGTGTGTGTGCGTGTGTGCGTGCGTGCGTGCGTGCCTGCGTGCGTGCGCGCGCGCGCGCGCGTGCGGCGTGCACGTGTGTGCTTATAAGCCACCTGTCAGTGGGGCCTCAGCTGAATTTGGAAGATGGATTCCTGTTGCGAACATGTCAGAGGCGTGGGAAGTGTGGGGAAGGGGGAGGGGGAGCATGAGGAAGAACAGGGGGACTGGGGAGGGTTGTGGGTGAGGGCAGAAGGAAAAGAAGAGAGACTGGGCGGTGGGGGTGGGGTGTGTGGGTGGGGTGGGGGTGGTGGTGGTGGGGGAGGGCGAGAAGGGGAAGGGGGATGGAAAGGCAGAAGGGTGTGTTGTTTAAATGGCGACCTGCGGTGATCCGACTAAATGTGAGCAGATGAACTCTCCTTCTCTGTTGCTCATTGACCAGAACGGAGACAATACTGTTCATTCATTCAGGCGCGCTCCAAGAGAGAGAGAGAGAGAGAGAGAGAGAGAGAGAGAGAGAGAGAGAGAGAGAGAGAGAGAGAGATTTACAATTGGAAAAAAACGCACGTGCTGTAGTTTAACCTTCGTAACAAAATCGGACAATAGGACAAGTGGAGCACGTGCCCTCTGTCTTTTTACCCCCCAAACACCCACAGACAAGACTCCCCAGCCGTCAAGTATGGTAGATTATTATCACCAAAAGCTGTGGATTACATTTTTCTTATGAAAAGAGTCATTTTCATCCTAGAGAAGAAGAATCACATCCATCAACATTACTCTTAGGTAAGTTCTTAGTTGCTTTTTATTGCCTTTGGCGTGTGGCGACAGAACGTAAACGTCGTTCTTGACAGCTTTGATGGACGCAAATCGCTTGGAGAACGTGTCATCAGCAACAAGAACAGTGAGGCTCTTTGCCAGCTGACAGACATTGTAGGGACGAGAGCAATTACAGCAAGATTTCCCCCGAACGATAAAAAAAAAGCCTCGCACGCCAGCGTATCAGTATTAAAATTGTCTGTTTGCACCTTGTTACCCTCCACGTCGCTATCACGTTCGCGTTGATTCGTCGACAGTGGGTTGTCGAAGTTTAATGACGGGGTACCTGCATTGTCAGGTGTCTCTTTCAGCTTCTTAAACTCTATCATCATGTACAACAGCGGAGAGGTGGTGTAGCCAGTCTTGTCCTGAAGACGTCCATCCGGATTTGTTCGGTCTCTCTCATGGATGTCCACTCTCCACTTTGTGCTTTGGAGTGGACATGGGCAAGGAATCAGGGCGGCCCCGAATGACCGATACAAAGCCAACTTTCAGACGATGGTGAAACAGACTAAGCGTTCTTGAAAGCAAAGCCAAATACATTAAAGTGCACACACAGAAAGGTGAAGATCTAACACACAATCCAGAACGGACACGTAAATTCTCGATCATCATGTTCTGGAGAGCTTGCAGGATTTGAAACACTGCGAGAAGTTCTTCTCCTTTTCCTGTGTTCGATTGTCTTTGGTGGTACTGACACATCAGGGGCAGTTTCTGCAGAGAAAACTGCCGTCCCTAGCGATTTGTTCACGGATGTCTGCGACAGCTTGGCGACCACGACGATGTCGCATGACGTAGTGCTGCCGTCAATGGCAGAGAGAATTGTGGGAAATATTTCGGAGTCTGGTACTCTGATTTACCATCAAAGGTTGCTGACCCCGCCAGAACCGGTCTCTAAATGTCTATTGCGGTCAGTGTGAAGGTCGAGGATCACGATTCAAAAGAACATTTTTTTTTTTTGATTATTGGAAGATTATGCTGTCTGATCTTCAGTATCTCCTCAGTGGCATCCGGCACACTCTGCTCATTACGCACCATTGTCATGAACTACGCACCGTCACACACAGGATTATACAACGAGCGGGTGCTATTTTTACTCCCTGCGTGCCTGTTTTCCCCTCTGAATCTTGTCATCCCCATTCTGATGTTGGCTAAAGGAAAGGTCTTCCTGGGTGCCCCAAAACTTGGAATGAATTCCCCCCAAACTGTTCCTGATCGGCCTCCAGAATGTCTAAACGTTGAACCTGCAGGGTTTTTTTAATGTATGGCCGTGAGATATTTGTTGTGATACCAATGGGCTGTTCAGTTATTGTTTACAGGTTCTTGGAGATATGTATGTGGGTTTCATATGCTGCTGTAGCTTCTTCAAGTGATTCTTGTGGTTTCTTAGATATGGTGTCCGTGAGTTCTTCAGGTAGTCCCTGTAGATTCTTCGTGTGTTGCTTGTAGTTTTTTTTTTTTTTTTTCCATGTGATTCTGTAGGTTCTTTAGGTGATGTTTGTAGGTTTATAGGTCTTCATGTGATGCCAGGAGATTCCTCATGCCCTATGGGTTCTTTAGATGATGTTTGTAGGTTCTTCATGTGATGTTCGTAGGTTCTTCATGTGATGTTTGTAGGTTCTTCACGTGATGTCTGTAGGTTCTTCATGTGATGTTTGTAGGTTTTTCATGTGATGTTTGTAGGGTTTTTTTTACGTGGTGCTTGTAGGCTCTTTTTGTGACATTCGTAGGTTCTTCATGTGATGTTCGTAGGTTCTTCATGTGATGTTCGTAGGTTCTTAACGTGATGTCTGTAGGTTCTTCATGCGATGTTTGTAGGTTTTTCATGTGAGGTTTGTAGGTTTTTTTTTTTTTTTTTTTTTTTTTTTTTACGTGATGCTTGTAGGCTCTTTTTGTGACATTCGTAGGTTCTTCATGTGATGTTTGTAGGTTTTTTCACGTTTGTTTGTAGGTTTTTGTGATGTTTGTAGGTTCATTATGTGATGTTTGTAGGTTCTTCATGTGATGTTTGTAGGTTTCATTATGTGATGTTTGTAGGTTCTTCATGTGATGTTTGTAGGCTCTTCATGTGATGTGTGTTAGGTTTTTCATGTGATTCATGTAGGCTCTTTTTGTGATGTTTGCAGGTTCTTCATGCGATGTTTGTAGGTTTTTCATGTGAGGTTTGTATGTTTTTTTACGTGATACTTGTAGGCTCTTTTTGTGACATTCGTAGGTTCTTCATGTGATGTTCGTTGGTTCTTCATGTGATGTTCGTAGGTTCTTTATGAGATGTTTGTAGGTTCTTCACGTGATGTTTGTAGGCTCATTATGTGATGTTTGTAGGTTCTTCATGTGATGTTTGTAGGTTCTTCACGTGATGTTTATAGATTCTTCATGTGATATTTGTAGGTTCTTCATGTGATGTTTGTAGGTTCTTTATGTGATGTTTTGTAGGTTCTTCAGGTGATGCCCATAGGGGTTTTGTCATGTGAAGCCTCTGTTTTGTGTGTGTGTGTGTGTGTGTGTGTGTGTGTGTGTGTGTGTGTGTGTGTGTGTGTGTGTGTCTCATTTTCTGCGCCACCCCACTGGCGCTGCATCCAGGCCGCTCCTTCCGGCTCCTCGACCACAGCCACAACCCCGGCATCGGTAATCCACGGGGAGCAGTCAATGAAAAAACGTCGAGAGGCAACTCGCCGGAGAAGACACAGCACAGCACTGCTGTCGGGTCACTTCGGCGGGTGTTCACTGCTCTTTGTTCTGACTCGACTTACGTAAGACATCATCTACTAGGCCCCTAATGACGACAATCATTGCTTAGTCGCGGAGCCAGTGTGAGTGAGCTGTCTCTCAGGAGGGCGCCACCACGTCTGTCCGACGACAGCCTCCGTGAATTTGCCGATACCGGTGACCGCTGACAGAACCTCACCATGGGCTCAGGCATGGAGAGCACCTCGAAACTAAGGTCACTAAGGGCATACAGGGCCACTGAATATGAGACATGTTTGTGAGGTTGATTAATGATGATGAGGATGAAGAAAATGATGCTACAGATTTCCTTTCTAGGCTGAGAGTGCACGACAGGCCTGTACTCTACGCCAATTTTCTTTAATGATATATCCCGACTAGGGAAGTAAAAATCCCACGAAAGATGGCTCTTATGCGAAACAATCCCACGACATCCCAACCGGGAGTCCGCGAGGCTAACAACTTCGCCATGGCAGTAAGTACCCGTTTGTTCTTGATAAGATGCTTGTAGGTTCTTTGTGTATATTGCCTGTCGGGCCTTCATGTGAAAGCCTGTGGGTTGATCATGTGAAAGCTTGTAGGTTATTCATGTGATATTTGAAGGTTCTTCGTTTGAAGATTGTAGGTTCTTCATGTGATGTTTCTTGGTTCTTCATATGATACGCATATATTCTTCATACGGCGTTTGTAGGTTCTTCATGTGGTGCCTATAGAGTCCTCAAGTAATGCTTTCAGATAATTAATGTGGTGCTTGTAGGTTCTTCCTTTGATGTTTGTAGGTTCTTCATGTGGGCCAGCAGATTCTTCATGTGATGCTTTTAGGTATTTCAGGTCACATCTGTTCTTGATGTGATGATGCTTGGAGGTTCTTCATGTGGTGCTAGCAGGTTCTTCATTTCAAGCCTGTACGTTCTCCGTGTTTAAGGCTCTTGCCGTTCGGTCAGACTTCTCGCTGTCTTTCCAAGAGTGCAGTGGAAAGCGTGCAGGAGAAGCCTTTCCATCTCCTTGATGCGACAAACATGGGCACTGACTTGATGCCTGGCGTTGTTGTCATTTGTTCTGAGGGAACAGACGCTGAGAGCATGATTGTCTTGAGTTCTGGCGCGATGCCCCAGAAACTGTGGTACCTAAAATAAACAAACAAACAAACATAAAAAAAAGTACAACGTATGGCCCTGACAATTCGAAATGTCAGCCTTTTGGGAGAAGTGGTCGACCTTACCCCCCCCCCCCCCCCCCCCCCCCCCAAAAAAAAAAACACAAAAAAACCGGGCAAGTCCTCGCCCTTTAATTTCAATTTTTTTCTTTTGTTCTCAACTATTACATCCCTTTTCCGCATCCTTTCCTCCCTCGCCATTAACCACCTGCACTGTTTCTAAAGGCGGGTGTCCGACCACCTACAACAGCTTTCTGTCACATCACACACTGAAAAGACTTCGTTTCAACAGACGCAGCCCCCTCCCCCACCCTGCCCCCCTCCCCCCTCTCCTCATCCCCTCCCCAGCTCTCTCTCTCTCCACCCCCCCCCCACCCCATCCCAACGTGCTTGCTCACGCCTAGCCTCGAAACCATGCCCCCCCCCCCACCCCTTCCCAAATTTGCTTAGGAGGTGTGTGTGTGTGTGTGTGTGTGTGTGTGTGTGTGTTGTGTGTGTGTGTGTGAGTGAGAGAGAGAGAGAGAGAGATAGAGAGAGAGAGAGAGAAGAGAGAGAGAGAGAGAGAGAGAAGAGAGAAAAGACACACACACCACACACACACACACACACACACACAGAGAGAGAGAGAGAGAGAGAGAGAGAGAGAGAGAGAGAGATTGGCCTTTACTTTTTTTTTTTTTTTTGGTTTACTGACAATAGCTCTTTTCTCGCTTAAGTCTGGTCTCCGAGGTGGGGAGTCTCCTTTTTCATTTTGCGGAGGTGGGACAATTGGAGAGGGGGCAAAAGAGTCTCTCTCTCTCTCTCTCTCTCTCTCTCTCTCTCTCTCTCTCTCTCTCTCCTGTCTGTCTGTCTGTCTGTCTGTCTCTCTCTCTTTTGATTCTGAGGGTTCCATCAGCATCGTTAGGGGAGCATTGTTTTTTCAGTCATGGAGGGTTTATTCCCCTTTTCTACAAACACCCCACCCCCCCCCCCCCACCCACCCCCCCACCCCACAGCCACCTCCGTCCTCCCTTTCCCCCCTCCCCCCGCTCCCCCGTCTTCTGTTCCCTCCCAGCTCTACCAAGGTGCAAAGCGAGAGTTGAAAAGTGCTTGATTGTTGTCTTCAAGGTTAAGGAGCAGGAGAGGGGTGGTGGGGAAAGAGGAACGGGTGGTGGTGGTGGTGGTGGTGGTTGGTGGTAAGGAAGGGGGGGTTGGAGGTGGTGGAGGGTTGTGATTGTCTTTGATTGGTGGGGGCTGTGTATCCGTGTCTGTGATTCCCTTCATGTGTTTTGTTGTTGTTGTTGTCGTTGTTGTTGTTTTTAAATTTCCATTCTTTTCGCTGTTGTATGCTCTTTCGCTGGAGTGTGTATGCGTGATCGTGAGTAAGTGGGGTGAGTGAGCACGCGCGCGCGCGCGCAGTGGTGGTGTGTGTGGAATGAGTGGAGAGAGGAGTGGAGTAAGTGAGAGAGAGAGAGAAGAGAGAGAGAGATGAGAGAGAGAGATGGTAGAGAGAGAGAGAGAGAGAGAGAGAGAGAGAGACAAGACAAGACAAGACAAGACAAAAGACAAGACTTCTTTACGAGGATAATAGATAAGCACTGACGTGGTTTTTTTTTTTTAAATTTTTTTTTTACATCCAGCCCATGCCTTGAGTATAGGGACTACCAACATGCAGTGAAATCAATCAATGTAAAGAAAGCAAGAGAGAAGCAAGCAAAGCGGTCATGTAATCATTGAGGAACATTAAATGAAAATAGAAGAGAAATGGAAAAAACAAACACAAAGAGAGAGAGAGAGAGAGAGAGAGAGAGAGAGAGAGAGAGAGAGAGAGAGAGAGAGAGAGAGAGAGAATGCATGTGTGTGTGTGTGTGGTTACTTTCCTATTACATAGTGTTCAATACTGTTCATTCCAGAGTCAAGTCTGTCAATGTATCCATCTTCTTTGTCACCTCCCCCCTCCTCCACAATGCCCCCCCCCCCCCCCCCCCCCCACCCCCCCCCCCCCCCCCCTAAAGAAAAAACATAACACAAGAAACACGGAACAAAACATAAACAACAAGAAGCAGAAAAGGGGCCCCTAAAACAAACAAACACATGTGTACAAAATAATCTGGACTGTGGGAACAATGCTGCCATTGTACACGCCTTAAATGTTATTCTTCATGATAATAAAGACAGCGATAATAACAATACAATGCTGATAATGACGGTGATATAGCAACAACAACGACAGTAATAATGATACGATAATGATAACAACAACAGCAACAAGAACAATAATGATAATAACAACAATAACGACAACAAACAACAATAATAATGATAATAATAATGATAATGATGATGATGATGATAATAATAATAATAATAAACAATAATACTAATAATAATTATAACAATAATAATAATGATGATGATGATAATAACAACAACATTAATCATGACAATAATAATACTGATGATAATAATGACGATGATGATGATGATGATGATGATGATGATGATGATGATGATGATACTAAAGCGCAGAATGCAATGAAAAAACTGGATGTTGAGATTAGCGGAAAACATGCTAGCTTATTTCAGCGTCTTCCCAAGGCGATTGATATAACATCAAAAATGTGTCCATTGACATCAGACGTAGGTGTCTTTGACAAAAAAAAAAAGTTACACTAACAGAATGAAAGGTTACCCCCCCCCCCCCCCCCCCCCCCCCCCCCCCCCCCACCGCACAGCGTCTCTCACACAACCAAAGACAAATCTTTCCACACGCTCTAATTGTTTGAATTCTGGCGCATACTTGGAGAGATGCAATGAATACAACACACTCTGGAGTGTATCAGATTGGATATGAGTTAAGTCTTCAGTCATACCACGACTGATTTGATTTTGATTGAACCTTCAATCAGACCTGGATTAAAAACAAACATACATTAAATGCCATCCCCTGTGTTTTCACTACATCATTAGACATATACCATACGTAAGGGTATGAAACACACACACACACACACACACACACACACACACACACACACACACACACACACACACACACACACACACACATTTATGCTTAATTTGTGAAGATTCATCAGAAAATGGACTCCGCAGTGTCTGAAAAGACAAAACTCAGTGTAATCCTGAGTTGACTTTCAGTCGGACTTCATTTCGCACTCAACATGATGGCGGAATAAAAAGGACGGAAATCTTGCTAGTTTATCACCTAGTTTTGACTTGACTGAAACACAAACTCAAAATGGAAGATGAAATATAGAAGCCACATAACACTCATAAGATAATGACAAAACGTTGGTTTATTTCAACCTTTTTCAAGCCACACTGGCCAACTGACAAACATAACACTTTAAGATTTCTGCGTTTGTGTCGCTGAGAAAAATTCACTGGAGAAGAGTTCACGTAGAAAGACGTTAACTGGAAAAGGTTCACCGGAAAAGGTTCACCGGGGGGGGGGGGGGGGGGGGGGGGGGGGGGATGGATGCAAGGGGATTTGTGGGAGGGGGATAGGAGGGAGGGGTGAAGGTGCAGAGGGTGGAAAAGCAAAGAGTGGGGAAGTGGAGGGAAGGTGGTGAAATGAGCTGGGAAGGGGAGAGACGAGAGAAAAAAAACAACAACAATCATGATAACCCCAAAATCAAAAGCGATATTATTTCCTCTTTTTTTTTTCCCCTTCTTAATGCACGTGGCCGTTTAATGACGAACTAAAACTGCGATCTAAAGATCGACATTATCTCAGTTCCCGTGGGACAGCCGCTAGACCGCGTGCGTGCGTGCGCGCGTGCGTGCGTGTGTGTGTGTGTGTGTGTGTGTGTGTGTGTGTGTGTGTGTGTGTGTGTGTGTGTGTGTGTGTGTGTGTGTGTGTTGTCAGTACAACACTATGTTAATCTGACAGTAAATGGTTTCAGTCAGTCAGTCAGTCAGTGTGTGTGTGTGTGTGTGTGTGTGTGTGTGTGTGTGTGTGTGTGTGTGTGTGTGTGTGTGTGTGTGTGTGTTTTCCTCCTTATTTTCACACACAAAAAAATTTTTTGTCACCTAGCATTGCACCGTAGCTCTGTCAAAGAAATCGTAGCATGCTACACGAAAAGTCTTGTACTTGGCAGTTCATGTTACAATTTTTGGACTGAACTCACTACGGGTACAGGCACAGAGAGAGAATCAAACCTGAGATCATTAGCAGCACAGAGCATGGAAGGCAAGAGAAATTTGGGACTTCTTAATTTGGATGATAACCAGTGAGGATGAAAATAATGAGGATAATGCTGTGGAGTGGTGTTCTCGTGTAAGACTACATACAGAGTTGTACACAACTTTAATGTTTTTTTTTTTTTTTATGTCAGCCAGGCCCGAGAAAATACAGACACCAGCAGCGTTAGTCAGAAACATCGAGAGAAAAGACCTCAGCGACTCATCCATCAAGTTGCAGAAACTCGACTGTGTGTTCTTTCCGTTTGAGCCAATAAAACATTTAACTCTGGGTAGCAGCTAGCCAAAGGCCGAGAGAGCTCCATAAATAAATACGTCTGGAGGGATGTGAACCCCACGACCTCCCATTCCACCATCGCAACAATCTTAAACCATCATCTGTCTATCAACCATTAGCCTTGTGCAAGTTACACACCGCATGAACATGGGTTGCAATACGATTTTTCATCACCCACAGGGTGCAATTCAGGGTGGACGTGTATCTCGGCATGACTCATTGCTCAAGACAACTCTACAGGGTACAGTGAAGGGTGGACCTACAACACCATACCGTGACTCCCTGCCCAAGACCATCGCACAGGGATAAATGGAGGGTGAACATACCTGAAGAAGACCTAAGAGGTCGAAAAGTTTCGTTTTTTTTTTTTTCTCGTGATTCGTTTGTCAACGTTTTTTTTTTTTTCTTTTTTTTTTTCGGACCTTTATCAATGATTTTTCAAATTTGTTTGGATTTCCGCCCGCAGTCGCCTCACTTTGCACAAAGAATAGTTTTAGTTGTGTCTTCAGTAAGGTAGGGACGGTTGAAACTGATATCTTAAAGTTCAAGGTGGCGTAATTCACAGATACGGGAATCTTGGTTTTAAAAGGTGATGTTGTTGCATACAAGGCTGAAACTAAGAGGAAACAATTCAGATGCTGACTGAGGTCTCTCTGGAATTCTTTTCTTGGGGGGCTCAATGGACTTTGTCAACAGCCAGTGGGAAGCTTCGAGAACAGCCAGATTATGGACCAGAAACAGACCTGAGTTTGACAACAAAACAGTTCCGCGCTAAGGTGCAGGCATGGCGATGACTAACTACTACCACTGCAGCTTCAGTTACTACAGCTACAACTACTGCTTGTGCCTGGTGCTACCATTGCTGCTACTGCTCTCACGCAATGCCTCTCTCTCTCTCTCTCTCTCTCTCTCTCTCTCTCTGTGTGTGTGTGTGTGTGTGTGTGTGTGTGTGTGTGTGTGTGTGTGTGTGTGTGTGTGTCCAAAACGACTAATTCAGCTACTGTTGGTACTGCTGCTGCTGCTACTGCTGGTGCTACGGCTGGTGCTACTACTATTTCTACTTTTACTGCTGCTGCTGCTGCAAGAAAACCTTCTTCAACTGCTGCCGCCACAGATTACGTTTTTCTTTCGCTGCTACTGCTGCTGCTGCTGCTGCTGCCACTGTTGGTAACGACTTTACTGATGCTACCATTACGTTGGAGAAAACGACAACTGCTGTTACTGTGACGATTTCTTATACATTTACTTCTTCGCGTAGTACCCCTTTTCTCAGACTTCAACGCTGAAAATTGACTTCAACATTCTTTAAGAAGTGAAGCCTCTAATCCACTCAGGAAGTCCGGGGTCATTGACGATTTAAGTTCATGGCCCTTTGCGTCACGGCTGAAATCTAAAAATACAATTGCAGTTCCTCGACACGGTAGACGATTCAATTCACGCGAAAAGCCAGCTAACTAGACACCTTATCACTGTCCATTATGGCCTAACACCTGGAACACAATACAGGTCGCCATTTTCTGCCTCCATAAATCCCACGCCTCGTTCGCTAAAGAATGACTCTCTCGCGTGGAAGGGCGAGAAAGGCGATGCCCGCCTGCAATGCTCGCGCAGGCGCAGTCGCGTTTTCATTTTTACGCGTCATTTCCGGCAGCCGAGTGTGTGCGGCTTGAAAACAAATGGTTAGTTTGTTGCCGAGCGTGGCAAAATATTAGTGTTGGGGTGGAATTAACTTTTGAGGCTGAGGGGGAGAGGATATTCCAAGGGAGATGATTTGTCTTTTGGAGGGGCTGTCCTGGAGTGACAAATGGGGATTTGCCGAAGAAAGGATTCAGCGATTGTTGCAGTTTGGGTCGTGGTTTTTGTTACTGGCTCGTTCTTTGTCGCCCCGTCTTTGTCTGTGTCCCTCCTTCCCTCCCTCCATCCTTCTTTTCTTTGTCTGTCTGTCTGTCTTGCCTGTCCCTCTCTTGCGTGGCATTTGTCCAAAGCATTTTGGGTTACGCGCGAGAGAGAGTTATTCATCGTGTACCAGTTGAGAAAAGCACACAGCACAACACAACACAACAACAACACAACACAACACACACACACACACACACACACACACACACACACACAAATAAACAGCACTGACCATAAAGTGCCAGTTTTGAAAGCATTCATGATCATTTCAGGAAATTTGAATTTGATTTGTTAACTTAGACCTGCTTTTGGTGTTAAGCAAAGAACAGTTTTATGATATTGGGCATCCGTAGACGTATTTTGTCACATATTTGATTCTGTATTCATGAAAGAATGGACATCTAAATGCATAATGAAAGGCCAATTGCTCAGTTCTCCGATGTTGCATTTTGGCATAGGCCTAACCATGACTATGTGGTGTACCTTGTGCTCACCGCTTTGAACAGACAGACAATCGATGGTTTAAAGATCTGAAAAACGCATAAAACGAGAAAGCAAGATTTGCGGGCAAAATTTCAAGATATTCTCCAAACAATAGTTTACTTTTAAACAGTCTTTAGACATAGAAATTCATCATGTGAACCAAAATCTGAAAACCGGATATTGGATAATACCGGTCTTCAGGTTCTGTTTTCTTTTGCTTTCAAACATTTTTTTTTTCAAGAGAAAGGAAGATCAAATCATTGGTTTTGCCACATGCCATTAAGACCCGAGTTCATTTAATACTGCAATTATAGCACAAAGTGGGGACTATAAGCGTGTCAGACCCGTGTGTCTTCCTGGCCCCCCCTGCACACGTTAAAGAACCCACGGCATTTGAAAATCGAAAAAGAGCAGGGGGGTTCCCAGCTGCCCTGGCAAAATTGATGTAGATTGAAGATAGCCGCCTGGTATTTCTTACCAAGCCACAAAAAATTGTCACTTACTGTTATCGTGTGCCACCGTGTACCGGTGGAAATGGAGGGACACGTATAAACATCGCATGCATCCTATGTGAGAAACTGGAGGAATACATGAGATAAATGAAAATGAGTGACTGATGGTTGAATGGTACGGGAAACGACTGAATGAGCGCCAGTAGGCTGCTCTTGGGCTGACTCTACCTGGGAAGGCAGCCCGTTGAGTGAGTGAGGTAGTGTGTTTATTGTAAAGCGCTTCGAGCTTGGTCTGTGACCGAGGATAGGCGCTATATAAATATCCAATAAAATGATAACAATAATACGTTAACTCCAGAACTTTGATCTATAATTGATGTTAACTGGTTCGAACCAAAAGATGAACATTTTACTCTTTGCCTGAATTTCTGAAGGATTTGCCGCTTCTATGATTTTGAAGCTGAAGGGCAATCTCTTGGCCGTGATTTGATTTAAAATCTGCAGACAAATCTGCCCGTCTTGTTCTTTGTGTTATTCTAGATCTCAAAAGATCTCCGTGGTCGGTCTGTCTGTCTGTCTGTCTGTCTGCCTACTGTCCGTTATACCTTTGGCATGCAGAACCGCAACATAGGTACTCTACACACTGATCTATTAACCGATTTTCTTCAAGACGGAATCCCAGGTAGATTTCAAGCCCTTCAGTTCTCTCTCAGCTATTCGTCTTTCAAATGCTCTTGGGTCCTCTTCGCTGCCCCCTTCCCCCCCCCCCCCCCCCCCCCCCCCCTCCCCCCGGCGTCCAGTGAAGTGCAGTTTGGGTGATGCTTTTAACTTAAAAAAAAAATTCCTTACAACATTCATACGAATCATAAAAACATACAAGAAGTGAAACAAAAAGGAAAGAATTATAGCACACAGCAAAAATAAGATACTAGTCAGTATTGTACGGTATTGGAAAAGAAATAAGTTTTATTTAAGGAAGGAGCGAGGGTGGGAGAGAGAGGAAGAGGAAGAAGAGAAGAGAGAGACTGGTTGATTGATACACATGGATGAAGAGTTTAGGCCAAAGCCTGGTCTTACAATCTGTCCTTGTCATGCATACATTATTTAAAACATATCATTGACACTGACAATTCGACATAGCAATACTGTGATCTGTTTCTACAATGATAAGCAGACTATTCATAAACGTAATAATGACATAGTGGGTAATGAAACAGAAGAAAACAGACAAACACACACGCAAACAAAAACAACACTACACAGAGAGAGGTTGGAGGAGGGGGTGGGGGATGGGGGGGAGAATGTTAGGTTGGGGGAGGAGAAGAGGGATGGTAAACAGAGTGGGAGTGGGGATGAGCGATTTAACGGAGCAGGTTTTATGTTTAGATGGTGTATTCAAAGTATGGTTTACACAAGACTCTGCGAATGGACGCTAATGATTTTTAATCGAATAATCAAATTACTGAGACATAAAAACGTTTATGTAAATGTTTCTTGAAAAAGTTTTCAACGTATTCGTATTTTGTAGGCTCGGCGGAAGTGAGTTTCAGATATATTGTCCAGAGTAAGCTAGATTCGTTTTGTATTGATCAATGCGTGGGTCGGGGAGAAGGAATTTTCTTCGAGACAGAAGAGCTGTTCAATCTTGTATAAAAAAAAAAAAAGGGCATTGATACAACATGGGATAGTATCTGTCAATATTGTAAACATAAATGATGCTTTTGTTGAATTCCACTCGCTTACTCAGAAGAAGTAGAAGTCAACATGAAATGAGGCAGGGAACGGTAAACAATAAACAACAAACCAAGTAGGGTAACTCTTGCTTCCAAGGAAAACAAATACAGCCCATAACTCCAAAGGAATGCTGATTACGACACCGAATCGCCTAGCAGATATGACAGCACAGGAGCACACAGAACAGACAAGGACCCCCCCCCCCCCCCCCCCCCCCCCCTTCCAAAAGAATGTTCTAAGCTTGCCTATAGATACACCTTGTAGCGAACTCATCTACTCAGCAACACGTGGAGAAATGAACAAATATACATTAACATTTACGGTTTGTTGTTTATTGTTTACTGTTCCCTGCCTCATTTCATGTCTACTTTCGTTTCAATCAAATCGAGGTTATTTGTATTTGTTTTGGTTTGTCCACGTACTTGTCTGACTATATTGAAGATTTAAAAGGCTGTACCAGTCCTGATGACCTGCCAGCTGGCGCTTCATGCAGTCGTTTCCGTGTCATCCAGTCAATGTCGATCAATATTGTCCATTCAGCTTCCTTACTTTTCTTCATTCTTTCCATTTCTCACGCAGCGTGCGTGCTATGTGTAACGTGTGTCATCCATACCAACGGCCAAACTGGCCTTCTCTTCCAGAGACAGTATGTAAGTGTTATGTGTGTGTGTGTGTGTGTGTGTGTGTGTGTGTGTGTGTGTGTGTGTGTGTGTGTGCATGTGATTTTTTTGGGTGTATGCATGCAAAACAGTTGGTGTCGATTTGGGGCGTACGTAGGTATGTACAATGCAATTAGGCCTAGATTTTAAAAAAAAAAAAAAAAAAAAATAATAAAAAAAAAAAAATTGTAAAAAAAAAAAAAACCACATAACTGGATCCAAAACTTTCAAAGAAACACTAATAAGCAACTAACACAAGATTAAGAAAATAAGGTAGACGTTAAAGTAAATGTCCAATGGGCTCTTGATCAGTCCTTGAACAACTTCAAAAATGTTCGTTTCGTCAGAGATGATGTCTTCAAAGACTGACATCGACGGTTCAGTGTTCAACAACCAAGCAGGTAAATAGGGTTTCATTCTATCGCACAAAAATAGTAGATGGAACGGAGTGATTTGCTGGCCACAAATACAAGTCACATGTTTACAGAATTTGGTTTTAAAGGCATTAAGCCTCAATCTAAAAATCAAACTT
>JADBJO010007304.1:106099-115373 GCA_016801955.1 Conus betulinus | reverse complement strand
TCTTTTGGCAAATGAGGCTTTCTTGCACTTTTCGCTGCTGTGAACAATTGGGGGGGGGGCAAGAGATGGGGTTGAAACCAATTTGTCTTTATCATGTTTTAAGAATGGTGGGTACTTTAAACATTATCAGGACATTTCCGGAGTTCTAAATGTACTTCTAACTCTGGACTTGTGCCTTTGCTGTTGACAGTTTTAGAATAACCAGCACAATACACTGAACAGAAAAAAGGTTTAAAATATGTAAAGTTTTCTTATCCTTATTACTCTTTTAACCGGTACCTTCTTCTTTTCGTTTCAACCTGTACCTTCTTCTTTTCATTTCAACCTGTACCTTCTTTTCATTTCAACCTGTACCTTCTTTTCATTTCAACCTGTACTTCTTCTTTTCATTTCAACCTGTACCTTCTTTCATTTCAACCTGTACCTTCTTTTTTCATTTCAACCTGTACCTTCTTCCCTTCGACCTCAGTTTCATTTCATGGTTTTAACTGTTAACCCCAAACACACATTTTGCACCCAGATAGATAATATAAGTGACTGTTCGTGCTTTGTTTTCATTGTTTGAATGCTATTTTTCCAACCTGAAGAAGGCTCCACAGGTCGAAATGCATTGTGTTTGTTTTGTAGTTGTGTGTGTTCTTTCGTTTGACGAGCTAATGAATCTCTTTTACTCAATATCAGGAACTGTGCCCAAGTTCCTGGTGGTTCCTTATGTTTATTTGTGTGGGACTGTGTGTCAAGGAAGCTTGTCTAGGCTATCGAAAAAAGTTTAAGTGCTTGCGCTCACCTGTTCAAGACAACCGTGCAGCAGGCATACATGCTGAACGATGAACAGAGAGTGCAGGGAGATGTGTTACCTGTAGGATGGGTAGTTGAAGCACACAGAGAGAAAAAGGTTGGTCATTTACACAGTAGAAACAGCCAGGCTCCACAAGAATGCATACTTCAACTTTTTTTTAAGGATACAGGAAGTGTATTGTGAAATTGTATATATTGAAGGCCATGGCCGACCTCAAAGAAGAAATCATCAGGTAACCCATGATGTTGTTTTTTTTGTATGTCTGTTGGCTGAAGACATTTCTCCTTCTGACAGTCAAATGGGTTGTATTGTCTTTTGCTTCCCCCCCGCCCCCTTTTTTTTTCCCTTTTTTTGCCTGTTGTCTGGAGACATTTCTCCTGGTGACAATCTTATGCAGACATTGTTTTGTGCCGATTTCATTTCTCCTGCTGATAGTCATGTGGAGAGTATTGTGTTGTGTGCGTTTTTTTTTGTTTGCTTTGTTTGTTTTTGCTTCTGTTTTATTTTGTTGTTGTTGTTTTTGTCTGTTGTCTGGAGAATGTACTCCTGCTGACAATCATGTGGAAAGCATTGTTTATACGGCCTTTTTGTTTTTGTTTTGGGGGGTTGTGTGTGTGTTGTTGTTTTTTCTTTTGTCTGAAGACATTTCTCCTGCTGACAGTGGTCTCGGTAGTACTGTTTTGTGTCCGTGTTTTCATGTCCGTTGTCTGCATTTCACCAGGTTTAAAGTCGGGAACAGGACGTTGCTTACAGACCTGAGGAAGCAGCTGATCCTAAGTGGTATCAATGAATGATTACGTTTCATTCCAGCTGAGACAGACTTGGGAGTGCGTTTCCCCACGTAGGCTATTGTACTAGTGACCTTGCTGGATTCTCTTCTGGATTTTCCTGGCATCCTGTCCTTTTCTCAGCTCTGGTATTACCATGTCTCTCTTTAATTTTCATTTGCCTTTGGCCACCACTTCATTTCTGTCGACCCCAGCTCCTGTCTGTGGGTTTGCCTGTGTCGTGTTATTGCCCTGATCTCAAGGGTTTCCTTTTCCCAGTCCACTGCCTCCTGAACTTTCCATGTTCTGTCAGTCTTTTCCTTGGGCTGGCCTGATCTCACGACCTGATCTCCCCAATCCTTCAGCATGGTTAGTAACCTTGCTTTTCCTACTTTGTACTTCTCTAGAATGGATTTCTGGGGTGGCTCCAGCTTTGCTAGGCGCAGTGATTCAACTTTCATTTTGCGCTAAATTTGTGGAGATACGTGATTGTTCGTTCTTCGTTTTCATTATCCTGAATGTTGTTCTTCGTTTTCGTTTTTTCTGAATGTTGTTCGTTTTCATTATCCTGAATGTCTTAGTTTTTATTTACTTGAAAAAGACTAAAGAAGTCCAAACGCCTCGTTTTTTTTTCTCGTAACTTATTTGTCCTTTTCGTCCGACGGAATCGTATTTTCTCTGTTAAAGTTTACATAGTTTGGCTTCCATTGATTCCACTGTGTAAGTGCTTACATTATCTACAAACAGAAAACAGACGAACTTCAGGATCATCATGAACTGCAGACACCAGACCTTGTATTGGCCAGAATGGCCACACTGGTCTGTTATCTTCAGACCTTCTTCTGTCAGTTCCTTGGCTTCTTTCTCTCTGCCTCTGTGTCTTTCAAGGAGTCATCAGACCACCTTCCAAAGCTCTTGATTGGTTCTTCTGTCATGTGATTGTTGAATGGATCGGATGGCCACAACGAACATAACTGTACTAGCTAACGTTTCTCTCCTCGGCAATAGGTCATGATATGTCTGGTTCAAAATTCATCCTCTATGAAGCACCTTACTTGCCTAAATACTTCAGGATTCTTTGTGTTCCATCTTCTTTGGTGGGGAGCACTAGTGGAGCTTTTAGGGGGGTGGGGGTGGGGGGGGGGGAGTTGATGTCCAACGAAAACGATGTATAATCTGTTCGATCAGCAAATGGTGAAACATCTCCCAATAAAGAGAGGGAAAGTGTCAACAATTACAATAGCTTATCATTTCAGGCTGTCTCTGTTTCCTCCTCTTCTCTCTCACCTTGTCTCTTGGCATTCATATCAATACAGCCCAGAATTCTTGTGTCTTGTGTCATGCCCAACGGAAAAAAAGAGAAAAATGGGACAAGACGTAGGTAGATAAACAGACAGACGGATAGATAGATAGATAGATAGATAGATAGATAGATAGATAGATAGATAGATAGATAGATAATTAGATAGATAGATAGATAGATAGAAAGAAAGAAAGAAAAGAAAGAAAGACAGACAGACAGTTATCATCATCACCATGGTGGTCGCTTGATCTGGAGGAAGACATATCTGCATAGTCATGAGTGCCCACGGGAGTAAAGTCACTCAGTCAGGGCCCGCAGTGACTGTGTGGACTGTGATGAAGCGAGACAGGAGGGGTGGGGGGTGTAGCACGTAGCCTCGTCTGTACTGTTGCCAATAGTGCAGTTGGGTGGTTTAGAGCATAATTATACTGAAAACCGTTGCAACTGACACTCCTGAAATAATTCAGCCACAGTGACGGATCTCCTCCTTTGGGTGGCCTCATGGGGATAATATTGATGGCTTCCTGTAGACTAATGGGTTGGTAATGTAAAATAATAAGCCTGGGAATAACTAAGACGGGGCACTGGGATGGGCAGAATGAGAGTGTTGCCACTATTAGAGCATGGAAATGGTTCATCAACCAACAATGTACTGAATGTGGGGGTCTCTTTTACAGGTTACTTACAAACACCTGGATGGGGATGGAGTTACGCCTTACCCGCCATACGTGAAGAGCTGCGTTATGTTCACTATCCCCCACGGACAGGTCATCTTTCTTACCTTTTTAAAACTGGACCTTGGTTTTGGAGACTTTGCCGTCACCTTCCCCGGGCCATGTGCTTACTCATTCACTCAGGCGTCTATATCAATGAGTCTTGACAAGCAGCATGTTGTGTATCCACGGGGACCTACTCTACCTGAGCCTTTTGTATTTCCCTCTTCCTCTTCTTTTACACACCATCAGCAAACGATTTTATCGATGTTTTTCTCAACTGGTGAGGTTACTCACGGATCTGGTTTTAAGCAGCGGTTCTCGTTCTATCCCAGCTCGTTGACGCCTCAGAAAGTGCCAGACCCTCAGACGACAGAGGACTCCAGGTGGAACTGTTCAGTGTCTGTGTGGCTGACCTGTTTGAGCACTTCCCCTGTGACCTGACTCCTCAGTGTGCAGACTCTGAAGATGAGGCTCCCTGCCCCTACACCTCACACACATGTGGACTGAACAAGTGAGTAAGATGAGGCTCCCTGCCCCTACAAACGAAGGATTGTAATAGAAAACAGGAAGAAACTATAGAAGTATCCTGCGAAAAAAATAACGTATTCAAACTGAAAAACATTAGCCTTATGAAAGGGGATTGAAAAAAAAAACATGCATCAAATATACTGACAGCACGAGTGGTACGCTCTAAAGTTAGTAACCCATGCGTTATCACGCAGTTCACTTGGACAATTGCTAGCAGGTGTGTGTTTTCGATGCTTGTAACTTAAAATAGATGCTGCAAAGATTCATTGCAGTTTCCCTGATGCGCGTGAAAGTCACCAACGCGCTCCTGATTCTCCCATTCCGGTCCATAATACAATGTTCTGTGGGTATGATGTGGCTCAGACCTAACTGATTTGACGGGGCTAAAAATGCATGTCATCAGCAATAACCTCTGCGTCAGGGGTCTGTTTTCAGGTGGAGGCCAGAGGGAGATGCTACATGTACAAAAGACAGAAATACCTTTCTGGGGCTGAGGCTGACCATGAGTGCCGTCAGGCGGACACCTCCCTGGTCAGCATGGAGACCCCTGAGGAATGGGATGCCGTCAGGACACTTCTCCAACATATCCAGCATCGCTTGACGTGGATCGGCTTGAGAGAAACGGCGTGGACCACGGGCAAGACCTTCGAGAACAGCATGTGAGTCTCACTGTCCTCTTTCTTTTTCATTTCTCATACATTCACGAACATTTAGAGAGTGGTCACCTTAGCGAGAAAGTCGTCAGATTCTTGTTCCACGCTATTTTCAGAGTTGAATGCAGGTGGAAACTGAAACAAACTGAAGAGAAAAAATTCTATGTCTTTAAACGAAAAAAACAAACAAATTACACGACAAGCACGACGCGTTTCAACCTCTTTGGTCTTCCTCAGGCAAGCCAAACAACATTGAAACAATGAAAACGAAGCACGAACAGACCGTAGCTACTCAAACTTGGTGCAAAATAGATATGGAATGGAAACGAGGCTGCTGGGAAGGAGTACAATGCAACTTGAAACAATAGTGATAATGATCATGATGATGATGATATGATTATGAAAAAAATGTAACAAAAAGTTATCATCATCTTCATTATCATTATCATCGTCATCATCATTATCATCATCATCATTATTATTATTGTTATTATTATTATCATTATCATTATGATTATTTCATTGAAGCCCCGCATAGTATTTTTTTTTCTTGTGTATGGTCTGAGCGTTGACACCCACCGAAGCCAGCCCATTCGGAAATGATTTCTTCCTTGGAGTTAAGGTCTTTGCAGACTCTAGCCCATTCCTAGTTCCTCAGTGACAACGTACACTTAGGTTCCGTGCACGCAGACTGTTACACACTTGCCATCGTGTGCTGGTCAGATGAATGACATGGAAATAAAAAAGTATACAACTGTGTCGTTGTCATTCATCTTCCACGAACATGACATGTGGACTACCTTAGCGACGGCATCAAAACCATCGCACTCGCAAAAGTCCTACAGCTAATGAACCACACTGTTCTAGTCGAGGAACAGAGAAACATAAAGACAGAAAATCTCTGTGTCTCTGTCTCTGTCTGTCTGTCTGTCTGTCTGTCTGTCTGTCTGTCTGTCTCTCTCTCTCTCTCTCTCTCTCTCTCTCTCTCTCTCTCTCTCTGCGATTATCCTTCAGGATTATATGTATATGCATGCTTCTTGTCAGACCAGCGCAAGAAAGCCTAGGTGTGTGTTTCATGTGCTCCATATGCATGTGTACTTTTTTCCCTTTATATTTTTTTTTTATAAAGTTCATTGCATCATTTAGCTTACAAAAGACACATTGGAAGAATGGACCATACCCACCCCCTAACTATATATGTGTGGTGGGGGAGGGGGAGGGGGACAGGGGAAGGGGCTGGATGGTTTCAGTGCTGTATGATCTGTGGGTGCGTGTGTGTGTGTGTGTGTGTGTGTGTGTGTGTGTGTGTGTGTGTGTGCGTGCGCGCGCACGTGCGCCTGAGCGTGTGCGCCTACACACGCGTGTGTATATGTGTCACCCTGTCTCCCAATTTGGCATCCGGATGTTCGAAGAAGAAGAGTGTAACAATAAAGAGATCATAGTGGATATTGTAATCTTCAACGAAGAATTCAAGTAGTTTATAATCACCCTTTTTAAAAGAAATGGGCCGAGTATAGTATTTATCACGATGATTCCTGAGATAAAAATCATTAATCATGCTACTATTAATACAATCTAATTGTACAGATCTCATTTGCATCCTGATCCGATATTGTGATGAGTGATCCTAATACAGTTCAGTATCTTTGCTGTCTTTAGGCTAGATGACTTAATCTGTTGAACCTGAGCGAGAGAGAAAGAGAGACAGACAGACAGACACAGGCAGATAGGCAGACAGACACAGAGAGAAAGACAGAGAGAGAGAGAGAGACTGCCAAAGATGCAAAGTTTCTGTCTGTCTAACTGATGTGACAGGTACACCAAGACCTGGCTGTGGAAGAGCAGCAGTTTAGCCTACTATTTAGACATAGAGTCAAAAGGATCGCAGTTCCGTAACTACTGCGGAGCTTTAAACCTTCGATGGTCATCAACCAATGCAGGCATACTTGACTGCACAAACTACAAAGAAGCATCTATCTTGTGTGAACTAACTACAGCCTCACCTCGTCGCTACTTGAAGCCTGTCACGCTTCCCACTCAAAGCGGGAATACCACGTCACGTGTACCCCTTGTGACGTGTCCGCTGCAGCACGTGACGCACGAGCCGTTGGTGTGTGACTCAGCCAGCGTGTGCAGGGCCTTGGACAGCAGTGAGGAGTGGTACAGTAATGTCTGCCCCATTTCCCCAGGGTCAGGGCAGCCCTACTTTTATTGTGGGCTGCCTGGACAGTTCGTGCCTTACAGTCTGCTGTGTGATTTCCGCCACGACTGTCCGGAGGGCGGGGATGAAGACTTTTGTGTGCACACTGCGTGCACAGGACGTCAGATCAACTGCGGGAATGGACAGGTTTGGTTTCTTTGGTTCCCTCGTCTCGTAACAGAACCGACAGGCTTACCAAACAACGCATGAAAAGATACACGTCTTTTGACATAATCTGCATATCAGATGACATGTGTCTTTATTCAAACCAAACAGATAGCAAATAATATTCACGCAATTAATAAATCGATCTTAATACTTGACAAGAAGAAATCAAAATAGCTCACAAGATACACATGTTTTTACTCTGGAAAATGCCAAATGAAAAAAAATCTCGTAAAATATGTCTTAAAGGCACAAAATATATACCGCTCAAAACAATTTAAGAGCCACCTGCATTTTTCATAAGGTTTAGATAATGCATCATAGTGTATAGAATTCAAAGAGAGAGCAGAGTTGGGCTGACCGCAAACCGCATTGCACGTGCAAGTCGTGCCCTTACTAAACACACATGGCAACCACTTTTGGCAGTGTTTTTAACCATGCCACCAAGACGGAGATTAAATGACACTGACCAGGGAAGGGCTGTTGCTTGGCTTCAAGAAGGTGTAGGCGTTAGAAAAGTTGGTCGTCGCCTTCAAGTGCATCATGCTGTCATCCAAAGGCTTTGTGACCGCTTCAATGACACCGGTAGTACTGCTGAACAAAGACTGGCCAGCCTAGGTCCACTAGCACACACAGGACAGACTGCTGGTTCTGATGGCGCTGAGACAAAAAACTGCCACTGCAAACAACCTCAGGCGACAACTGCATACTGCAGCGAACGTCAACATTTCCGACCAAACTGTTCGGAACTGCCTGAGAGAAGTTAACCTCTGAGCAAGACGGCCAGCTGTTCGACCTGTGCTGATGGTGGCTCGCCATAGGGCGTGACTGACCAGGCGCCGAGCTCATGTGGCCTAGACGAGGCAGCATTGGGCCCGGGTGATGTTTTCTGGCGAGTCATTTTCGCTCGGCTCTTCCATGATGGTCTCAAACGTGTCTGGAGGTAGACGGGGGAACGTTACCAAGAAGCCAACATAATCGAACGGACCGGTATGGTGGGGGTCTATCATGGTGTGGGGTGGCATAGGAAGGAACTTCAGAACCCCCCTGTACCGAGTTGAAGGCTACCTAACTGGTGTGGGGTACAGGACAACATTCTTCAGCCTCTGGTCCTGCCTGCCCTGCAAGCCCTGGGCCCTGACACCATCCTCCAGGATGACAACGCCCGTCCCCACCGTGCCAGGGTGGTAAACGTCTTCTTGGAGGAGCAGCAGGTCAACCACCTCGACTGGCCAGTGTCCTTGCCCGACCATAACCCAATCGAGCACGCCTGAGACGTTCTGGGGCACCTGCTTCACAACCACCCTCCAGCAGTGAACCTTGGCCAACTCTTCGACTTCTTGCAGCAGAAGTGGAACAACATGCCCCAGCTGACTCTCAGGAGGCTTGTGGACTCTATGAGACAGATATGTCCAGCTTGTATTCACGCTAATGGCGGCCATACTGAGTATTGACATTGATTGTCATTTGAATTGACTGTTCCGATTTCTGAAATGAAGGTGTTCATCAATTAAGCGCATGAAATTGTTTTTGAGCAGCTATTATTCGTTTATTTTCTGATGTCGTTGTATTGTTCCGTAGATGAATTTTCAATCAACTTGTTTGAAGAAGTTTGAAGAAGTTATTTTGTTTTTCGGTGGAATTGTGTGTGAATGTTTTCAAACTGGCTCTTAGATTGTATTGAGCAGTATAGATCACTTTCCAGATCGGACATTGAATATTGTACATAGTATTGCAGTATTAAGACCTGTCTTAAGCCTCGCACTACAAAAACCCGAAAAAGTTATTTTTGTTTGGTGACACTTCCTCCCTTCAGACACACATCTCAAAAAGCCCCGTGACTCATTCTTCATTGTTGGCACTTTCTTTATTCAGTCCTGCACCTCAAAGGCCCTATCAGGTTACTCTTGCTTTTTCCCATTCTCCTTGTTCAGTCCTGCACCTCAAAGTTCCACGAGCATTATTCTTGCTTTGGGCCATCTCTATGTTCAAACCCGCACCTCATCAAGTCCTGTCAATTATTTCCTCCTTGCTGGCCCTTTCCTTGTCGGTCTCACACCTCTAAGATCCACATGAGATCTCTCTTTGTTGGCATTTTCATGGTTTCGATCAATTCCTCCAAAGGCTCCCAGTTCGGTTGAAT
>JADBJO010007304.1:76099-101099 GCA_016801955.1 Conus betulinus | reverse complement strand
TGCTATCATTTCTTGGGTTAGTGCATTCAGGTGCACGTTGACACTGTTCACTTCCCACGGAATCATTGCACGCTGCTGTCAGTCAGCTTGGGGTGGGAAAGACAGCGGCCTGTGTGTCTGCATACCCCAGAGAGGTTTTGTGGAACCTTGCTCTCCTGGCAGATCGACCGGCACCTCCGAAAGAACAATGCACAGAAATTCCTTGGTGTGTTCCTCAGAAATTATGTGAATCAGAAAATGTAGCAGAGGACCAGAGGACCATGGTTCTGAAATCAGCACAAAAGAGTGAACTCATGGGCTGCAAGAACTAGAGAGGAGGAACATGCTCAAATGTTTTGAAGGTATTCAACAAGCTCATCCCTAAATGCCTTGCGATGGTCTCAGGGAAACGAACATTTAGATAAGAGAGAGAGAGAGAGAGAGAGAGAGAGAGAGAGAGAGAGAGAGAGAGAGAGAGAGAGAGAGACAGACAGACAGACAGACAGACAGACAGACAGACAGACAGACAGACAGACAGACAGACAGACAGACAGACAGACAGACAGACAGACAGACACAGACACAGAGACAGTGACAGAAAGAGAGAAAAAAAGCACTGATTATACACCGTGGCAAGTCTTTGAACAAAAGTAAAGATAATACGTGCTAGTTTTCACCAGTTTATTGACATTGATAAGGCATTTAACAATATTCAGATGTACGTCGCATCTTCAGGCCTGAATCCATTCTGAGCAAGATTGTCAACTTCATCAGGCCATCAGGCCATTGTATTTGGCCTGCTAATCACAATTTGTATGATGGACCATCTCAATCAATTCATGCACGAAGAAAAAACCAGCGTGAAACAAGGATAGTTTATAGAGCCGTCTCTGTTTTAAACTGTAGAGCAGCAGCAAATATGTGTGCAGTCAAGCATTAGAGGAATCAAGTGAACATTTTAAGTCTGGAACATGCTGATATTTGCATCTCATGCTACGATGTGTAGAGTTCCAGACTGTGACAGATGACTTAAAATCTACTGCAGGAAGACAGGGACAAACACGATCCTGAAAAATGTCCCATAAGAACACTTCCGAGAGTTGTCATCCGATGGTCATTAAGGTCGATGATGGCTAATGGTCTGTCGAACAGTGAAAAAAAAAAAGAACTGCTCAACTTCAGGGAAACTGACAGACAGCGAAAAAACAGACAGCAGTGGAGACCTCTGCTGGTCGACTTATATGCCAGAGCATACCTAGACAAAGCTGGACGAAACTGGACAAAGCTGGACAAAGCTGATCTTTCTCGAACCTTGGTCCCTCCAGTCTCCCAAAACTTTGATACAGATACAGCTCAACGGTCTAACTACACACACGTGTGACAGTTCTCAAGTTTTTTTTTTCATCCTGAAATCATTCTGCTCGAATACACGTTTCTATTCTTGTTTTGATTGCTCCATCTTTCATTTCTGCTGGTATGTGTTTGTTGGGAGCTCTCGTTCGTCAATGAAGGGAACCATACCTATACTGTAAAGTGTTTATGTCTCACATCCTGCAAGTCCCAACAGACTAAAAGGATATGTTTCACTGTGAGTGGTGCACGACATGGAATGCACCAATGAGCTTCTTCACCTTTTGAAAGATAACAAGATGCAAAGCACATAAACGTACTCTCAGTTTATCCTGAATACGCGTGAGATATTCCATAAAGAGGAAAAGCCGTCTTGGGCTGGTGTAATGGCTATTCTGGTAAACATCGGCCATCATCTGTGTTTCAGAAAGATCGGCCAAGAACTTTCTGAAATTTTCCATAAAGTAGAAAACCATTATGGGCCGTTAGTAACGGCTATAACGGTAAACTTAAACATCGGGCATCATCCGTAATCCATGGTGAACATACCTGCTAATTTTCAGAAACATTGGCCACGTACTTCTCTGAGATATTCCATGAAGAAGAAAAACTGTTAGGGGCCCTTATAGCCGTTGGTAACGGCTATAACGTTAAATTAAAACGTTGGGCGTCATCTGTCGCCCATAGTGAACATACCCACAAATTTTCAGAAAGATTGGCCACGTACTTTCTGAGACATTCCATAAAGAAGAAAAAAACCATTATGGGCAGTTATAGCCGTTAGTAACGGCTATAACGGTAATCTAAAACATCGGGCATCATCCGTGACCCATAAGGAACATACCTACAAATTTTCAGAAAGATCAGCAAAGTGCTTTCTGAGACATTCCACAAAAAAAAAAAACCGTTATGGGCTGTTATAGCCATTAGTAACGGCTATAGCGGTAAAGTAAAAATTCAGACATCATCCGTAACCCACAGTGAACATACTTGCTAATTTTCACAAAGATCGGCCAAGTATTTTCTGAGATATTCCATGAAGATGAAAAACCGTTACAGGCCGTTACAGCCGTTAGTAACGGCTATATTGGTAAACTAAAACATCGGGCATTATTCGTGACCCATAATGGACATACCTGCTAATCTTCACAAAGATCGGCCAAGTACGCATGTGTGCGTGAGTGTGTGTGTGTGTGTGTGTGTGTGTGTGTGTGTGTGCGCGCGCGCGCGCGTGCAAGTGTGCGTGCGTGGTCGTGCGCGTATGCGTGCGCGCGAGTATGTTTATGTAGATAGATAGATAGATAGATAGATAGATAGATAGATAGACAGACAGACAGACAGACAGACAGACTGCATCTGTCTGTCTCGAGAGACAATGGTGTTGCGCCGTGTATTAGTCTGTTGTGGAGTTGCAGCTACTGAAGAGCCTCATCTTTGAGCGGCAGGCTCTGTTGCAGTTGCTGCAGGTGAAGTCACGGTCATGCGTGCCTGTTGGTGCCTTCGCCATTCTTTGCTGCCTTGCTGATCCACCATCTTCAGCAACCTCTCTCAGGATGCAGAGCTGAACATGTGGATCGGCGAGGCAGCGACAGCGATGGCCCGTCTATAGATAGATAGATAGATGGATAGATAAATAAATAGATGTGAGTGTGTGTATGCGCGCGCGCGTGTGTGTGTGTGTGTGTGCGCGTATGTGTGTGTGCGCGCGTGTCTGCTTCTGTATCTGTGTGTCTGTATGTTTTGCAAGGAGCATAAGGAATATAACGAAAACTGATTTTCTGAAATAACCTACATATGACGTAAACGTTAAAATAAATACGAAAGGTTTTATGGACTATGCTATCTGAAGGAGAAATTAAGTATAAATGAACAATGGTTTTGTGGCACCCAACAAGGCTAAACACTGTCCCTAAGCCCCTCCCCACACTATCTCACATACATGAACATCAAAGAAGAAAAAGCATTCTCCTTCCCATGGAAAGCAATGATTACGAAACAAATATGAACTAATGCTCATAGCATAATATACCTGTATGTATAGCGGCCGTTAAATTTTGGAAACTTTCGGTTGAAAAAAAAATCCGTGGCACCCGAGCCGATTTCCTAGTCGACACATACCTAAAGGTCAGAGTTCGAGGTTACAGCCAAGGTCAAGTAGTAAAAGCACAGTTTTAAACAGATGAAAATCGCCCTGTCACTGTGGAAAAAAAAAAAAAAAAAAGTTTAAATGTGAAAAAGATGATTTTATCCTCGAATTTGGGGCCAGTAAATTAGTTCAATAGATTATGTCACCAAAAATAGCAGCAGAATGGTGCATCACTTGTAGACTCCTTGTGTTTCTACGCCATTGGTAGGCACAAGAATTTTGGAGTGAAAAGCCTAGCAGACGACAGCAAAATGAAGGGTCGTGTGAAACGTGCGTGCATAGAAACAGAAAACGGACATGAGATCTGCCTCAGAGTCAGGTATGGTATGGGTCAAGGGTTGGACCGTGCGATGGATATGTTTTGGTACTGGCTTATCTTCTGTCAAAAAACCCCGTACATCTTTAAATGTAATATAGAATGTATAGCGTTTGGGACCTAAACTGTAAACGTGGGCTCGGACTACATCGACGTTTTGCCGCACAGCGGGTTTATCGCGCTGCAGGTGCAAGTGCAAGGGAATCAACCCGTTTTTATTACCTGTTTCCAAGTCAGTGGTTGTCTCCCACCTACGGCAGGCACGGGCCGTGCACGTGGAAAACTAAACACACGGTGTGCATGCCTGAGCATGGTTTGTTGGGCACAGTAGCTGATTTGAGCTTTGAGAGCTACACAAACACACACTCTGAACGTAAGGTAAGGTAAGGTAGCGTTGCTTATAGCGCAGCCCGACCGAAAAGGGCCATATCACGGCTGGCACCGCGTTGAAGTCAACTCACAACTCATTGAAAACAAAAAAAAGAAAACAAAACAAAAAAGAAACAACCACACACACAACCCTTTAAAACGCAGCTTCTAAAAAACACACCGGAAATTTTGTTAAAAATCTTTCCTCCGTAAAATCTTAGGTCAGACGAAAAATATTGATATCTCTTTCAGAAATTCAAAGATCGCATCGGGCGGACATCTCTGAACAAGGTTTTCATGGGGTCTGTTGTAAAATGTTTGTCTCACATCATGCAAGTCCCAACACTCTAGAAGAACACTCTGGACGTGACAGTAGGTTAATAAGCTGACCGCACAGGTAGACACCCCAGCCTGACTGGGTAGAACTCAGGATTACACAGACACATGATCAGATTGTTTCCACGGTGGATCGATTCACTGTAGGCGGGAATTGAATCAAAAGCAAAACCTGAAGGCAGCCAACTAGGTCCAAACGCGTTTGTTTGTTTGTTTTTGTAATGCATTTGTTCTTTCGTTTGGAAGCAAAGTAAATCTGTTTTTGCTCTTTTAGAACGAACCATTAAGGGTTCTGACCCCCCCCCCCCCCCCCCCCCAACAGTCTTTAATCAGCTTAATGGAGAGTTGACAAGCGTGCAAAAAGAGGACAGTGTACAAAGACATTGGCATAGAACAGCTCTTCTCTGAATCACTCCTAAAAGCTTCTCCATTCTCAAGACTAGCAAATTTAACTAGTACAGGGCCGTACTTGATAGAGAATGAAAACATAAAGTAAACCAAGAGAAACGAAGACTGTAGCATTATTTTTCAACCTTTTGTCCCAATTTCTTCAATATATCAACTCCGCCAGGAGACCTTTTTTGGGGGGAAATCATAGCGGTCCCAAGCCCGGATAAAGGAGGAGGGTTGGGCGTGGGGCCAGCTACCCCACCCCGTAAAAACAAACCAACTGCTACATAAACGCCAACCAAGAATCAAATCAACACCTCAGCCCTGGGAATGGATAGGTCTTCCAATATATAGCTTACAAGAAGTATACACTTTTTTTTTGCGTATGACTAACAACAATATCAAATCAACATAAAAAGAAGTAACAGCACACACACACACACACACACACACACACACACACACACACACACACACACTGAAAAAGAAAAAGGGGTAAGAGTTGAGCTGAAACCGGGAAAGATGTAGGTGCCGCCCTAGATTGCAAAGTCTATCCGATGCAACGGGAGTTTGAAACATTTACCTAAATGTGCCGTCATCATGAAGACAGCACGATAAGCAAACGCTCACAGCTACCATCGAAGTGATGTAGTCACACATCATTACCCCCCGCATCTCCCACTACTACCAAACATCACCGCAGTCTCTTCCTGCAGCAAGGTTGAGGAATTTTCAAGCAGAAAGACAAAAAGATGGGGAAGTGGGGAGAGAGAGAGAGAGAGAGAGAGAGAGAGAGATGAGAGAGAGAGAGAGAGAGAGAGAGAGAGAGAGAGAGGGAGGGCAGACAGGGGGAATGGGGAGAAACAGAGAGAGAGAGAGAGAGAGAGAGAGGGGGGGGGGGGGAGCAGACAGACAGAGTCAGAGACAAAGACATAGAGAAAGGGGAAGAGGGGATTGGGGACAGAAGCCGAGGGAGCTTGAGGGCTGGGGTAACTGCCGTGGGAGGAGGTACGTAGGAGGGGGCGGGCGGAGGGGGGGGGGGGGGGGGGGGGGGGGACAACCCTCAAATCAACGGGTCAGCTTAAACTTGGAAGGATTCCAATAAGAATGGTCAATGACAGAGTGTCTGGGGTACAAATCAAGGTATGCAGTTGAACAGCATCCTTATCTCCAAAATCCTTCTGAAAGACCAATATAAAAAAAAAAAAAAAAAAAGAAGAATTGATAGTAGAAAAACTCTACGCAATATGTCACGTGTGGATGACTAGTCGGACAAGGGATGGTGGTGGAAAAAAAAAAAGAACAAGAAGGAAAGACAGAGAGAGAGAGAGAAAGAGAGAGAGAGAGAGAGAGAGAGAGAGAGAGAGAGAGAGAGAGAGAGAGAGAGAGAGAGAGAGAGAGAGAGAAGCTGCTACAGAGAGAGAGAGGGGGGGGGGGGGGAGATAGAGAGAGACAGCAACTTACCAAAACCTTATAAATGTACATAGTCAAAACCATAATAATATCAATAATATCTCAAATAAACAGGACTAACTGGGCGATAAAAAAACAAAACAAAAAACAAAACAAAAAAAAAAACGAATGCGAAGGGGGGAGGGAGGGTAAGAGAAGAGGAGGTAGCTTACCGAAATCTTATTCATTCAGCCAGTGAGATGCACCCATAATTAACATATGCGCTATCAACTTGATGAACAAAAAGTAAATAGATAAATAAAGAGAGAAAAACAAAGAGAAGAAAAGTAAACAGATGGGGGAACGTGAGAGAAACAGACAGAGAGAGAAGGTGGGAAGATGAAAGAGAGAGAGAGAGAGAGAGAGAGAGAGAGAGAGAGAGAGAGAGAGAGAGAGAGGCTGTCAGCCAGACAGACAGACAGACAGAGACTGAGAGAGAGAGTGAGGGGGGGGGGGGGGGGGGGTGCCCAGAGAAAGCACTCAAAGGAGGTAGCTTACAATCACAATAACCCAATGACATAATATACCACTGAAAAAGTTTACATTCAGCAGTGGATGTCAAACATAATATATCATGTCACTGGTTTTGATAACCAGTTTCACCTTCAATCCAGAAAATGTGGTACATTTTCTGAAGCATGATTGGCTCACACACACACACACACACACACACACACACACACACACACACACACACACACACACACACACACTCACACACAGGCGCGCGCGCGTACGTACTAACGCACACTTACCCCCCACCCCCACCCCACACACACACGCGCGCGCGCGCTCGCGCTCAAACACACACACACACGCACAAAATGCGCATGCGCGCTCTCACATCCACATTGCCATTAACATCATATAAACTAGAAATGCGAATTACTCGAGACAGAACTGGACGAGAGAGCAATAAAGACTGAGAGTGGAAAAGCAAAACACACACACACACACACACACACACACACACACACACACACACACAGAGAGAGAGAGAGAGAGAGAGAGAGAGAGAGAGAGAGAGGAGGGTTAGATATGACATCCATCCTACTGTGTATAGACGCCCGCAAAACAGAATACGGACCAGAAGAAACCAGACCGGAGTTACAACGAGAAAACATGAGAGAGAAGGTAAGGACAGAAGAGAGAAGGGAGGGGGAGGGAGGCAAGACAGGGACAGAAGAGGAATGGGAGGGGGGGGTAGGACAGACATTGGAGGGAGGAAAGACAGAATGATTCAAAACAAAATTTGTAGTCAAAATCAATTTACTGACTCAGGGATAGGAAGAAAGAGAGAGAAAGAGGGATAGATAAGTAATTAAGACCTATGTCTATATGTCATGTGATAATTATTTAGTCCTTTTAAGAACTCGCCATTCTTTTATATCTCCGTGAATGTCCAGATAATCCAATTCTTGTCGAGAATCGAGTTGAAGAAGCACAGTATTTGCAACAAAAGAATAACTGTTTAAACGAAAAATTCACATTTAGTTCAAAGGTTCAGTCCAAACCTTGGGTTTAGGGGGATACTTGGATATCACTGCTTTCCGTCACTGTTCATATTGAGGGAATACAGGCCTGTGCCTTTTTCACATGTGGTAAGCTCTTTCTCACCTGCACTGAAAAGCTGCAGAAGGGATCCTGGATTTCCACCCGTACCCCTGCAGGTACGGCTGCTAGCACCAGGATGTTGCTTGTGGCTCCGGGCTCCAAGACCCCGTCCTCTGCCGAGGCCCCAGGTGGGATGTTCACGAGAAGGTAGACTGGAACCTCCGGAAGTACTGCTCACTGCGCCGGTCTGGTCGATTGGCGGGGCCCGTGGGAGGATAAAGTCAGCTGTCGGCCTTGGTGACGATTGTCCGGTGTGTTGAGTAACACTTGTTCAATCTTGCCAATTTGACCATTTTTATTAGCAATCGCCTGCAGGTTCAAACGTTTGCAGAATATCTGGCTTCTGAAGGACTCGTCACTGCAGGGTGCCTTTTTGCTGGGTCAGCCTTTGGGCATTCAGCGTGTTAGGTCTTCATTGATAAAGATTCCGCTTTTCTTCTCCTTCAGTATCTTCTCTTTAAATACTTCAATGATCACTTTCCTGGTCGTAAATCGAACGACCCCTGGCCTATTTTCTCCCTCTCTGAATCTGCCAATTCTGTGAGCAACACTGATGTGCTCTCCTGTACAGTTTTCCACCTGCAGCTGGTCACGTAACAGCTTAATCACTTTTTCTTCCATTTGTTTTTGTGTCTCTGTTTTCGAGCCTTCAGGGAAATTTATTACCTTAACATTTTCTTTTCTCGAATACTGTTCCAGGATATTTCTGCACGTTTCGTTCACATTCTCTCTCTCTGTCGTTGTACCTGCCGAGGGGCGGTTGAAAACCGGTTCAGAGCGCTTGGGTCATACGTCCGTCCTCGTCTGTGAACGGGTGTCAACTAGGGTTCTGAGATTTACATTTCTGGTCATTTTGCCCCCAGATAATGTCTGCCTTTTGTCTGTCTCTCTGTATGTCTGTCTCTGTCTCTGTCTCCCTCCCGTGTGTGTGTGTGTGTGTGTGTGTGTGTGTGTGTGTGTGTGTGTGTGAAAACGAATGTTCAAACGATGACATAGCAAGTGCATATTAGTGACAAAGCAACCATAACGACAACAACAATAAGTTAGTTATTTCAGTTGGTTCTTTTTATTTACAGTCTTTTCATCATGTCGATGATTTTAGACTCTAGCATCAAAAGCAACAAAATCTGTTAAAATTTTAACATAATCAAAAAGAATTATTTTAAGGGAAAAAAAGAGAGAGAGAAAGAGAAAGCGAGAGAGACAGAGAGAGAGAGAGAGAGAGAGAGAGAGAGAGAGAGAGAGAGAGAGAGAGAGAGTTACAAGAAACGTGCAATAGGATTGCATAACAAGTAACTAGCTAATATAAACATTGAAAGGTTGAAAAGTTTAAACTGATCCCAAATAACCTAACATCAGAAACAGGCAAAATACATTCTACGACTTCCGGAGGTAGAAAGGTTTTCATTGAAGCACATTTGATCAGTATATGCTCAATTGTCAGTTCTGCAGAGCAGACACATTGAATGTCTTTGCAGTACTTTGTCGTTAAAGCACTTAACAAAAGTCTGCACGACAAGGTAACAACTGATCTACTTGCACATGAAGCATTCAATAATGAAAAATACTTTGTTCCAGAAGAGAAAAAAACGTCGTATCGTTTCATTTTATAGTATGTCACACATTTCTATTGAAGATAAACTGAAGGCAGTTCATTAGCATTCAAAGTGTTTATCGCCCCATTTTTTGCGAGATGGTCAATATATGCGTTGTAGTAAATTCCACAATGGGATGGTATCAAACAAAAGTCAACTCTGGGCTCTTTCAATTAAAGCAATTAATTGAATATTTTATTTCAAAGATAACGTTATTCTTGTAATTAAAGCTGCAGTAGGGTACAATGGTATTTCCCACAGCATGGTCAGCCATTTTCCGAAGAAATGGCGCTTAATTCTACGCAATTTTTATCGTCAGTGTTGGGTAACAGAAAGTCTTCCACGTGTTTGGAAAACTTGGGTCATAACTCCTATACTTAAACCAGCCAAACCGCGATCAGAGGCGTTAAGTTACAGACCAATATCTCTCACATCACATGCTGGAAAAATTATGGAAAAAAAAATCAATTTAACGAGATTAAAATATTTTTGTGAGAAGAAGCAAATCATTCCCGTCAATCAGGCTGAATTTAGGAAAGGCAGGTCTAAACTTACCACACAAACAAAGCAACAATTTGCCAAACGTAAAAGTGTATTAGCAACTTTTTGATGTTCAGAAAGCTTATGACCGTATATTGCACGCGAGACTACTTTTTAAACTAAAAAAATATTGGGTAAACAAGTAGGGTAACTTTTGCTCCCATAAGAAAACCTAACACAGAATAACTTTTTTTCAAGACTGGCACAGCCTTTAAAACTTGATAACGTCAGACAAATACAAACATGAACAATCTAACAGTGGGGGGGAAAAAAAAACAGCGCAGGCCAGCAACTCAACTGTCTTCATAGTAATGACTTGGAAAAGATTTGGACCGGGGGGAGGGGGGCAGAGGAGGAGGTGAAGATGGAGAAAAACTGGGAACATGAAATTAAGAAAATATATTATAGACATGAAAACTCTTCACTAGCTGCATGAGGGAACCATCGTTATCTCTTTCGAAGGCAGATCTATTTGTATTGCCTGCTCCGAGGCCTTTCGTCCGCTGGATCGGAACACACATACTTATTCATACAATATTCATGCACACAGCAAAAAGAAAAATACACAATGGCAAACGCACCTACATGCATAACTGCCTCACTGGACTAGTTGTGGAGGAATTTAGGAGAGACCTAGTCATCTACAGAAGAGAATATACGCTTTTTTGAAGAGATAAGTTTTGAGCTCAGATTTAAAAGAAGAAAGAGTAGGCTGATTACGAAGGTCTTCAGGGAGGGAGTTCCAAATAGAAGGTGCTCTAAAACTGAAGGCTCTTTCGCCAACAGATTTCAGAGAACGCTTAGGGATTTTCAAAAGTTTTTGTGAAGAAGAGCGAAGGGTACGAGAGCTTTGGTAGTGTGCAGAGAGAAGAAGAGAGATAGTGAGGAAGAGATTCATTGAAGTGGCGGAAAGCAAGAACTGCCAGTTTAAATTGCCACCGATATGTATGGGAAGCCAGTGCAGTTCCATCAGCATGGGAGTGATGTGCTCATACCTCCTCCTCTTCAAAACAAGTCGTGCAGCGCTATTTTGGACTCTCTGCAGCCGAGCAATCTGTTCTGCGGGAAGCCCAGCATAAACAGAGTTGCAGTAGTCCAGTCTTGACATCACCGTGGCACAGACTAGCCTGACAGCTACTTCCCTGGATATAAAGCGTCGGATGAAGAAGCAAGAGTGCCATCAACAACCATTGACTCTGACTCAACGAGTTTGAGGCAGGAGGAGGTTCCAACGGGCATGACTTCAGTCTTTTCACAATTTAATTTAAGCTTATTACTTGTCATCCATTCCTGCACACTGCTGATACACCGAGACACCCCAGATTGAACAGAAACAAACTCATCAGGTGTGCCACTCTTAGAAAGCTCTGTGTCATCAGCATACTTGTGAAAATCACAATCATGGTCCGAGATAACATCCGACAAGGGCTGTGAGTACAATGTAAACAACACTGGGCCCAATACTGACCAGACTGGATTACGCTTTATTACTCTTATAAACAGATTACGTCAGACAGAGCTTGATAAATTGAACAAATAGTGGTTTACAATTTTCAGCGCAAAAAAAAAAAAAAAAAAAAAAAAAACACCTATCATAGTTCTTTTCAACAATGGTGCTGAAAAAAGGTAACTAAATTTCAAATTTATGGTCAGGATATTACTTACAAAACTGAAGTAAAATTCTTAGGGCTTTATCTTATGCCAAAATTTCACTGGAAAAAACGCTTTGACACCATGTTATCAAAACCAATGAAAAATGTGAACTTTTTAAAATAGTAAGTAAACAAACTTGGGGTCAGGATCCGAAAACTCTTGTCCATCTTGCGATTTCACTTATTAGATCTAGATTAATGTATGGTCAGGAGGTATTCTTTTCTGTTCCAAAGGCGTTCCTAAACAAGTTACAAAGTTTAGATAGCAAAGCCATTAAACTGGCTTTAGGTTTCCCTCTTTATACGACCACAATGAAATCGTATAGAATGGTTGGTGTTTTACCTCTTGATAAAATGAGAAAGCTGACATCAGCAAGTATGTAATAAGAGCAAACACCATTGAAAATTCACTATGAGCAGAGATATACATAAGATCTGATATTGATTATTCAAAGGAAGCAAGGAATAAAAATAAGTTACAGACTATAGCACATTATGTCTTTGAATTATTTGAATACTCCAGTACCATCCCCGAACTTGTTGCCCCCATTATGAATGTCACACATATTCTTCCTTGGAAATTAACGAAAGGTAGTTTTGACTTTGATTACACAGATACACGAAAAGATGACAATCCAAATATTTTAAGTACAACAGTTAAGATATACGTATGTGAAACTTATTCTGATCATCTTAAGGTTTATGCTGACGGTTCTGTGTAGGAAGATCATCATGCGGGCTCTGGCTTTGTTATTCCATCCTTAAAAGCTGAAAAGTCATCTTGGCACAGACATTTTGATTTTTACAGCAGAGAACTAATAGCTGTTCTTTTGGCTCTGTCATATTTGATTAAACCTACCACTAAATCTGTTAAATGTTCTTTTTTTGTCAAGATTCTAAATCAGTCTTGTAATCTCTTGCTTCAACAACAATAACAAAAACAACACACACACACACACTAAATCAGTCTTGTAATCTCTTGCTTCAACAACAATAACAAAAAACAACACACACACACACACACACACACACACACACACACACACGCACACGCACGCACGCACGCACGCACGCACACACGCACGCACGCACGCACGCACGCACGCACGCACACTCACATTCACTCGTTCACTCACTCACTCACGCAAACATGCATACACACACACGCACGCCAGTGCATGCACACCTATTTTGGGGGATCTTCACCTGATACATGGCATCGATCACTGACGCATACGTACCAGTTCACCTACGTTTACAGTGAAAATAGTAAAATCCCGAGAGATTCGAAATCTGATGTGTGTTTGGTCAGTTGTGTCTGCCATTGGAAAGGCTCAGTACAAGTCTGCCCCAGTCTCTAGGAGAACTTGCAGCGTTGGCCTTGTGACTATTCCAATATTTGTTTAGTTGATGTTTCTTGCTCTCCCTTTAAGTCTGTATGTGTGGCAACTTCTTCTCTTGATATTGAGTTCTGAAAGATAGTCTGTTGAGCAGTGGCTTTGATTTTGTTCACTAAGACGGTTCTTTACATTTCTTATCACATCAGAACGGCCAAGCTGTAATCCAATTATCGTTGCCTTTCCTGCCAGTGTGTGTATTCTCTCATTGCCTTTAACACCTGCCTGTCCTGGGCAGTACATCCATGTGAGTCTCTCCAATGGAAGGCTTTACATCATTTCATGACAAGCACGGCTTCCCATTCCACTCTCCACTTTCTGAAGCAGGTTCGTGGAGTCCGTCAGTACCATGGCTTTGTGAGTTCTTAGCTGGTCTGGGGATGGGAGCCATTGAAGTTCTTGAATCACCATTGTAGGACTTGAAGTTGTTAAACTGTGCGCACCATTGTCTTTCTGAATAGTTCGGCCATATTGATTTACTGTGTATTCCCAGCCAGACTTTTACCTTCAGTGACAGAACCGTTAATGTGTATAACAGTATTTTCTTTCGTGCTGAGGTTTTGTCTTCTGGTCATTCTTGACAGTCTTCCACACTGTGGAGCGATGGCAGTTTGGTTAGAAGTGTTTGCTGTGGATACTTTTATCGTTCCTTTGTTTCTTTGAGTTCTGCTAACTGACACGCAAGCTGCATATTGTCTTCTGCCTGACCCATTCATGATTTTCCACGTCCTAGACGAGTTCATTTGTTTCTTTTTACTGCCGCGTGTAGCGGGTTTGGGAGATTTTCGGGTGCACTAGAATATGCCTTCGCCTGTTTGTGTTTTGTCTGCACTGAAGGAAGATCAAGCAGGTATTGTTTCGATTGGTGTATCCTTCATAGCTCCCGAGATCGTGTTCACTGCTTCACTTTGAATTCTTTCTAATTTAAAGAGATTTCTCTTTGACAGTGTTGCAAGTCCCAACGCTTAATCATTTACACTGAGTACCACTGCGTGATACAGTCGGTAGAGGTAGTGCTGGTCAATGCCTTTAGGTGCAATTGCCTTCATGGCAGACAGGCTCTTTTCGCATTTAGTACAGTACTCTCATCATGCTTTCTAAAGGTCAGCCTTTTCTAAAGCTTATACCCAAATAGCGTAAGTTGTCAGTTGATTCAGTTTGTATTCCACGGAAGGAAACTGGTGAAGATCTTTTGACAATAGTTTGTTTAGGAACGCCTGGACAAGTCAGAAATGCGCTTGTCTGTTTGGTATTGTGTGTTTCACAATAGTGTTACTGTACGCCTTGTGCTTTAGCTTTTAAAGTACCAGATTACCTTGAAGCACAGGCTGTGAGAAATCCATCGACAATAATCAATGTTTGGTCACAAACAATTATTCAGAGCAGCAGTGAGAATTGTGAATTTGGATTTCCTGCCTAGTCATGTTTTAAATTAGAGTGAAGATTCTTCTGTGAGTGGGTATAAGTCTGATACTAGATATGAATATTCTAGGAAAATGGTTGTATTTTCCATTCAACTGTTTGTTTCATCTGTAGAATACCCGTACAGACTAGTATTAAAATATTGTTTTAGGAGAGTTTTGAAAGTGAATTGTGTTGATCATGTTTGTAGATGTCTACTTTTTCCATTGATTTGAAGTTATCCACAAAAGCACCGTGTGACAATGCCTGGTACTTTATTGGATCATCAGCCTCTTTTTCCTTTCTTGGCAAAAGGCACTTTAGGCATAATCATACACAGCTCTAATTAACGCACATAATATACAACGACTGCTGTAGTGTATTCCAGTCGCAAAGTCAAAACCGTTATGTCAGAAAGCAGACCAATTGGACAGGGACGCTCTAGGCCCATGGTTCGAGTCGAGGTATGGATGCTTTTCTTCACCCCTTCTTTGGGTTTATGTAGATAAAACTGCACAAGCAGGTAGTGTGGGTTGTACGCATGGGTATGTATAATCATGCAAGGAGGGCAAATTCATTCCTTGCTTAATCTTAATTGCAGGTTGGAGTATTCGATACATAATTTCTGTCTGTAGTTGTTCATTTTTACATTGGTCATACTAACAAAGTCCGTTTTAATTTCAGTGGGTACTGTTAGTTAGAAGAACATTTCGTTTCAAACGAATGTAACAGTTCTGTCAACCTCGTTTTCACATTAAAATGACAACATAAATAAAATTGAAGTGAAAGAGTAATCCCTAGCGTAAACAAAATTTTGAACTGCCTTTGTTTTTTTACCTGTACATATACAAGACATAAAAAGATGAAAATTGTGTGCATGATGAAACTAGTCCATGGGTATTTCTAATGCACCGTATGCACCGTAGAAGACAGCTCCTTACCCGGCTTTGCCAGTTTCGACTCTAAGCACATGTTCCAATGTTAAGCTGAAGACAGAGCAAACGTCAGTACTGACTGGTGCATTTAGACGATTCTGGTGGTAGCAGTTTCAGGGCCGGTGTTTTAGATACGCATTTAAACGCTGCTGAAAAGAGAGTTCCTTTGCTTTCTGACGTTTTTCTAGTATAATGTTCAGGGTATAGAGGAACGGGTTCAGTGCTGAGTTGAGTGGCAATACAAAAATGGCCATGGCAACATTGACTTCCCCAGGAATGACGACATCATGGCTGCCAACAGACCACACAGTCCAATAGGAAACCAGCACAAAAAGTCAGATATGCCGATGGTGAGAAGACGTCTAGCAAGGACAGTTTCTTTGGACTTGACTCTTTCGCCACTGTTGGTCGCCGTCTGCATTCTCTGTTCAGACATAGCGTTGGATCTCACGGACCAGTAGATGAGAGACTGACCCACAGCGATCAGCAGAAAGAGGACCAGGTTGCCAACAATCATGACGCTGAAGGAATAACTGTGGCCAGCAAAGTCAGCTCTGGTGACAGGCAGCGGAATACAGATACCTGTCTGATGGTAGAATTCCCAGTGTGACGTCACAGGAAGCAGAGGTACAGTAGCCAGGATGAGTCCCAGTGTCCAGATGATGATGCAGGTCACGTGAGCTGACGTGGCTCCAAACCGGAGCTGACTGAAAGGAAAATGCAGCACAAGGAATCTGTCCAAGGTGATTATGCATATAAGGAATGCTGACACCTCGGAGGATAGAAACGACAGAAATCCTGCTGCACTACAAAGCTTACTTGTTTTCCATTGGGTCTCACTCCAGACATAGACGCCAGCAAAAATTTGGTCTGCAACTCCAATGAAAGACAGATATATTCCCATGAAAAAGTCAGAAACACACAAATGAAGCACAAAAACAGTAAAACCATCTTGATTCTTTGTGTGATGAAAAACATGAACGATAAAGAAAGCTGGCCATGTTTCCGACTATTGCCAGCACAGCAAACATTGCAAGGCAGAACGGTAGACACTGGACTTGAGCAAGTCGTCACACGAGGAGATTTCATCAGATGGGGCCACACATTCACCTCTGAAAGTGTCGGGTAAAACTACAGGACAACACAGTTTAAAGTTGTCCACCAACACGTGCATCAGATTGTCCATTCCTTTCATGAAGTCTGGGGTGAACTCAGCTATGGGGCAACCCAACATGTTCAGAACACTAAGTGATTGGGGCAGCGTCTGTCCGTTCAATGATTGGATTCCAGTGTGAGTCAAGTCCAGAACTTGCAAGGTGGGCAGAGCCATTGACAACAGATCCATGTCAAGAGAATCCATTCTGAGATGAGACAGGTTGAAGAACAACAGTGTTGGTAGAAAATACTTATTCTGGACTTCAAACATTCTACGAGATACAGGGTTACCGGTCAAACTCAGAGCTCGAAGACTAAACAGTGCTTGAAAGTGAGTGAAGTTGATGTGAGTCAGTAGATTGTCACTTAAGTCCAAACTGTGAAGGTTGGGTAATGTGAATTCTGTGAGCTCATTCCAGCCACACGCCTGAACACCCAGATGGATCAGCATGATATTACCTGTGACGTCCAGTCTGGCGCAGTCCACTACCCCTGGCATCCAGGTAGCGAAGCTGTGGGAATGAGCTGACCTGAAAGGTGTGGGTACAGGTGAAGGCCAGACCATAACACGTACATGACTCTGGACAAGTGACGTCACACATCAGTTCATCATCATGTTTTGGACATTGGGGCAGACCATCACACAGGTGATTCACGTGCACACAAGTTGTTCTCTCTCTTCCACGACATCGGTAAAAGCCAGGACACCTGTATCGACTGCACCACAGTTCATCTTCGTGCTCTGGACAGTCATTGACGTCATTGCACCTGACGTAGACAGGTAGACAGTAGCCACCATTGTGACACTGGAAGTGGGTGTCTGGACATTGAGTGATGTTGTCTGGCAGAGGGGTCACTGTAAATCCTCCAGGTTTGTCAAATACAACGACAGCTGGGGGTTTGATGTTGGTGACCTCGAAGATACGGCAGGACATTTGATTTCGTCCACGTTTGTTATGCAGTCTTTTAGCCATCACATTTTTTTGTGAAGTCTACACACTGAAAAAATAGCAAAGAGAAGAGCAGGTACAAATTTAAGACCAGATTAATAACTCAAACTTTGTGCTAACAAAGTGTTCGGTATGCTGAAAGAATTCTATGGACTTTGCTTTAAACATTCTGAATACAACAGATCCTCAATGATCGTTAAAAGGCAGGAGCCTGCAGTGCTTGTTTTTAGTGAAATATTTAGTAAATCATTACAAAGAGTGGATCATTCTAGACTGAAATAGGCGTGTTTGTTTCTGTTACTCATTATGAAACTAATTCAAAGATGCATGTTGATTTCGTGTTACGAAAATAATTCTATGCATATTTCATGTGTGTTAATTTCTGGTCAGTGTCACAAGTTTCTTTATATGTGTTACATTGGTACATAATGCACGTTAAAATCAGTATTGTTTGGTTTTTAGATTTATCCTCTGTTAATATGCATTTATTCATTTATTTGCGAACTTCAGATGCATGCAAGTGAATATCCAAATCAGTTCTGTGTTTGTTCTGTTTTCTGGTCTACTGACTGGTACGTGGCATTTTTGTGGAGTGCCGCTGAAAACGGAATGTTCTGTACGTTAATGCCGACTTGCTGGTAAGACAATTTGTTAGTGCGCCAAAACTGTGGTAATTGTATATGAGGGATCCAATGACATGAGGTCAAGTTGCACTTTACTGAGATACATAAGGCTGTTTGCAAAGTGCAGTCGATTATGTCGACTTAACCGATGAGCCATCGTAAACGAGGTCAACGCACGTAGTGAAAATGGCCAACTGCAAGGGTTTCACCAGAGGGGATTGCCCCGCGTCAATAGACAATTATAGTTTGTATTAGACAAAGCTTCACTGGTGAAACAATAACAAAGGTGGGTTTAACTAGACCAGCTGTAATCTTTGCCTCAATTTCTATTGCATATTTTGAAGAATTTCCCAATGTTATGTGTTCCCTATGAGTTCTTGCTGTCAAATGTTCAAATGGATTTTTTGTTTGAGTGCACTTTACCCACTTCCTGTTTGACGGAAATAAACCATGTCAAATAAACGACCAAGGCATTCAAAACACATGATATGTGCATATGAATGTCCAACTGTTAGATACTTCTGGAAATACATTTGCCAATTTATACTAGTACAGTGCGACATTAATGTATCCTTATCTCTGGTTGATGTTCTCTTTGGAAAGCAGAAGAGCAACGATATCGATGCAGTGAACCTAAAGAAAATTAATTATATAATTTTGATAGCAAAAATGTGTGCAAGTATTGCTAAAAAGACTGAATCAAAATACCAATGTCCATGATATTTGAAAATCAGTTAAGATATCGGAAAGTTTAGCAAAAAAATCATATACACACCCCATACACGCACTCTCAGAACCATACATGCACACGCCGACATACATTACTACGTGTGTACGGTCAAGGATACACACACACACACACACACACACACACACACACACACACACACACACACACACCACATTCACACACACACACACACACACACACACACACACACACACACACACACACACACACACACACACACCACATTCACACACACACACACACACACACACACACACACACACACACACACACACACACACACACAACACGCGAATATGTTGTCTCGCTTCTGGACCTTCCTCATGTTTTCCTTGTTTTTGTTTTTTTTCGTCTCAAGGTCAACCCCACTGGGGACCAGGTCGATTTGTGAGACAATGTGTTCCCCACCCCAGGGGGAGGAGAAAAAAAAAGGTGTGAGAAGTCAAAAAAGAAAGTAGGGGAGGCCGGCATAGAGAGAAGGCTCTTCCTTGAATGGATATGAGAAGGATAGATTGGCAGATCGATAGATGGGTAGATAGCTCGAGTGATAGACAGATAGACAGACAGATAGACAGAGAGACAGACAAACAGACAGACAGACAGACAAACAGAGAGATTTGTGGAGAGATAGAGAGATGGGGAGTTGGGTTGGAGTGATAGGGAGGGAGTGGGGAATGGAGAACTCGAGGGAGGGGAGGTGTTGGCAGATAGCGGGGGAGGATGACGGTAAGAGGTAAGAGGGAGGGATAGAAAATTGAGAGTGAAGGAACTTGATTGAGAGAGGGTGGGAGAGTCTGGGGATAGGTAGGTGATAGAGGGTTGGGAAGCTAATAGATGAACAGGGAGGTTCGCTATGAGGTGAAGACGAGATATTGGTGATAGAGTGGGAGGGGGGGAGGGGTGAGCTTTTTTTTTTTTTTTTTTTTTGGGGGGGGGGTGGATCTATAAAGAGGTGAAGAGAAAGATGATGTAGGCTAGTTGATAAACTAAACCCGATTCTAATAACTTCAGTATCGTAGTATGTTTCATAATTCCACCTTTTGGTACCCCAAACCCTATTATGTTTGAAATCCAGTGATTGCCATGTGTTTATGTGTAAGTCCCTCCCCTCTAAATTCAAAGAAAGCGAAAGATTTTCTTCTTTACAACATAGAGCCTAATCTCAATGTAGGTCTCTTTGATAGACCGGGAATGTGGTGGGGGAAAATGATATGTGCATAGTACGGAAGGGCTAAGTGTGCTGATAAAGGACGGGAAACTTAAGGAACCAAACCTGCCCATTCCCGCAGCTGATTTGACGTCCTGCGCACGCAGTGTGCACACAGAAGTCTTCATCCCCGCCCTCCGGACAGTCGTGGCGGAAATCACACAGCAGACTGTAAGGCACGAACTGTCCAGGCAGCCCACAATAAAAGTAGGGCTGTCCTGACCCTGGGGAAATGGGGCAGACATTACTGTACCACTCCTCACTGCTGTCCAAGGCCCTGCACACGCTGGCTGAGTCACACACCAACGGCTCGTGCGTCACGTGCTGCAGCGGACACGTCACGAGGGGGGCACGTGGCTTGGTACTCCCTCTGAGAGTGGGAAGCGTGACAGGTTTGCTCAAACGACGAGATGAGGCTGTGGTCAGCTCACACAAAATGGATGCTTTGATTTCCTTTTCGCAGCCTTGAATGACCAGTCTGTTTCCTGACCGTCGAAGATTGATAATTGCACAGAAGTCGATGAACTCATGTTTTGGTAGTTGGAGATCCACGTAGTAGGCCACAGTGTCACTCTTCCACATCCAGGTTCTTGTGTACCTGTCACATTAGTCAGAGGGATGTCAGTCGTGTAGAATTGTTATTTCAGTCTGTTTTGTTGACAAAACTCTCTCTCTCTCTCTCTCTCTCTCTCTCTCTCTCTCTCTCTCTCTCTCTCTCTCTCATTTGAGGCAGTTATGTATATAAAAAGAGGACAATGAAAACAATCAGAAATTTGCATACTCAAAAACACAGAGAGTATAAGGAGCTCTTCAAATTGAAAAAAGATCCCGCACGAAGGTAAGGAATTCTTTGTATGAGAATATCAATAAACCCACTGGGTTCTGGAGCAAAGTAAAATCTTTTTCACGCAATAAATTTACTGACATTAAAAAACATCAAAGACGAATGGTTTAAACATTTTCCCCAAGAATTTGAGTCTGGTGTGAACTGTGGCCTGTCAGGGGACATTACTGGCGAGGCAGAAGAACAGGAGTCAAGCCAGCATATCAATGATTCTTTGAGTGTGACATTTCTGAAAAATGAAATTTATGGCACGGTTCATTCATTAAAGAATAAAAAGGCAGCTGGTCCTGATGGAAATATCAGAGAATCTTTTTAAAAAAAAGAAAAACTCAGTTACTGTAATTATTCCATTTTTAGTCATATTATTCAATAAATCATTTTCTGCTAGAACTTATCCCCTTCAGTGGTCAGAGTCAGTCGTTCAACCCATGCTTAAAAAGGGCGACAGCAACGTACGCGATAATTACTGTGGAATATTTTTGTTGAGTATATGATTAAACAAATGGATTGAAGAAATCCATGTCATTGAGGACTGTTAGGCGGGTCTGAGGAACAAAAGTATAGTACAATATACAATACTATTGATCATGTCTTCACATCGTCTGCCATTGCTCAGAAGCAACAGTTACTTCGCTAGAAATGATATATGTTACGTTTATTGATTCTCAAAGCTTTTGATTCTGTTCAACGTGCAAATTTCTGGTGCATCTTGTAAAAAGAGGGATTCACGGGAAAATGTATCGGGCAATAACTGGTATGTATGATATGTTAAAGCAAAAGTTAGAGTTGGAGAGGCTTTAAGTGATGCATTTATTTGTCCATCAGGTCTACAGCAAGGGTAAGGGTGCAGTCCAGTTCTTTTCTTCCTTTTCATGAATGATCTGGCCGTAGATATCATTTAAAAAGGGAACACGGAATTCCGTTAAAACCTGATTTTGCAGAAATTCTAGTCCTTATGTTTGCTGACGACATTATTTTGTTATCTGATTCAGGTGCAAGTCTTCAAAAACCGGTTGAATGCTGAGTACAATACGTCCAAGAGACTTGGACTTATAGTTCATTGAGATCAATCACATTCAGTCATATGTAGAAATGGTGGATGTCTCTCTCTGACCAAGAAAAATGGTTTTATGGGCAGACCAAGATGACAGTTGTTCGTCTTTCGTAAGTGTCCGCCTTCAACCAGCTGAATATTCTGACACTCTATAATTGTTAACATGTCAACGTACTTGCGAGTTATCAGTTTGAATGATGCGGCAAGCAGAGAAAAGAACGGAGTGATCAGTGTCTTTAAAGTGCTATGGGCCTTTGTTGAAGAATCCACCGCTGTGTTTTTTCAAAGTCAGTACTAGTTTGTGGAGCAGAGGTATGGGGCATCACTGGGAATGTACATGTAGTAGGAAAAAAAAGTGCATCTTTCTGCCTTAGAAATATTTTTATATGTAAATATAAGAAATAATTTAATCGTGTATGGAGACTTAGGTATATTTCAGTTATATGTAAATTTGTACTTGAAGAGTATTAAGTACTGGTTAAGGATATTGAAGATGCCGTCTCCTCGTTTACCAAAGGAAGCTTGCAGTATGTTATTTTTTTCATGAGAAAAACAATTTTAAAATACTTGGGCATCTTCTATCTGCTTCTTCTCTATACCAACAGGGATTCGAAGAAGTTTGAAAAAATCAAGGAGTCGGTAACGAAGTCGAGTTTTTGATAGCCTTAATTTAAGAAATAAACTGGTTAATGACTACAATGCATATTGGCTCTCTGATATTGAGCACATTGAACGTTTTCATGTGTACAGCACATTTAAAGATGACTTGATTTCATCCCCATTTTCACAAATGGTGAATCATCTACAAGCCAGAATTAGCTTTGTCTGAATTCAGCTAGGCGTGTGTCTCGGCTAAATGTACACAAAATACGTTTTGAGAGACATGTGCCTGAAAATGATTTGTTATGTCCGTTCTGTGAGTTTCAAATTGAAACAGGAAAGCACTTTGTATTACACTGTCCAAAATACCAAGGATTAAGGGAACAGTACATTCCAGCTAAGAATAACAACGTCCATCACAACACAAATTAACAATGCTGTTGTCTTTAAACAGTAAGATATTAATCATTCGGGCTAGCTCTGTTCTTGAAAAAGGTTTTGAATTACGGCATTCGTGTCTCGACTTAGAAGGGAAATGCTATCAGAACTTGTCTAATTGATTGCATTATGTAAGTGTCTCCTTTCCAAACAAAGACTAAAGTGGCACTTGTTAAATGCCCCGCGCCACGTCGCTATAATGGATGTTTTGTTTTGTAACTTCCCACTATGACATGGGTCTACGGCCTATTCATTAAACCATTTCAGACTACAGATTTCAGAATTCAGAGCTCTCTCTCTCTCTCTCTCTCTCTCTCTCTCTCTCTCTCTCTCTCTCTCTCTCTCTCTCTCTCTTTCTCTCTCTCTCTCAGAGCTTTCTAATTGTACTATAAGTTAAACATTCGATCTGTATTTTCGGATTCCTCCCTTCTGGCAAACAACCACGTCAATGGGAAAAATCGCATGTCAACGACTCTATCATCTTCGAACAATAGTGTGAACATTTCTATAGAGTACATAATGAAATTAACAGTGCCATTTAGACTGCTGTCAGAGAAGCTCATGGTGACAGGTTCCCACCAATGCATGAAAACTCAAAGCTAGTTAAACTATATGGCTTGACGAAAGCAATAGCAGAATCATAGAACATGCTCATGGTCCTGTTGTCGATTTCCTTGTTACTTATTTGAAGGATTTTTAGAGAAGGAAGAAGACGATATTATGGGAGAACTCACAGGTTTTACTGTGTGTTATTATATCACAGACCATATATTATTTTGTGTGCAGTTGTTCCACACTTGTTGCTAAGAAAGAGAGAGAGAGAGAGAGAGAGAGAGAGAGAGAGAGAGAGAGAGAGAGAGAGAGAGAGAGAGAGAGAGAGAGAGAGAGAGAGATGGGGTGCCTCTTATTATCTAATAAAAGTTGACAGGAAATACGACAGCAAGATATGACATGGTATTCTCCAAGTTCTTCCTTGGGACCCATTGGGTTTCTCTCAAGCCGATCCACGTGAAGGCAGCCTGAGAGTACTGGTTAAGTGCCATGACGTCACTCCACTCCTCGTGGGTCTCCATGCTGGCTAGTAAGGCGTCCATCTGGCGGCAGTCACGGTCAGCCTCGGTCCTGGCCATGTATTTAGCTCTTTGATGCAGGTAGCATCGCCCTCCCGCCTCCACCTGCAAGCAGACAACAACTGGACGACTCGGACATCTGCTCCAGACTTCCATGCAGGAAGCAGGACTTCAGAATATACCAACTGGACGACTCAGACATCTGCTCCAGGATTCCATGCAGGAAGCAGGACTTCAAAATAAGGAAATGAAGAGAGCCAATCTGAACGCGATGGTTGAACCTTTGGACATACGTTTTGTTTTTTCGTTTATTTGTTTGTTTGTTTGTTTTCTATGTACGCAGGCTGATACTCCTGCGGACACTCCCTGTATAGACAGGCACGGATTAATCCCATCTACCCAACAAAGGGAATGGAGTTTTGTGTGTATGACAGTTTTTTTTATCCCGCCATTAAGGCAGCCATACTCCAACTTCGGGGAAGGTGCATGCTATGTGTAATGTGTCATCCATACCAACGGCTAAAGTGGCCTTCTCTTCCGAAAATTGAGGATGGGAATTTACGTGTGTGCAAGATGTTATGCGTGCATTCACACACGGAACCTTAGTTTCTAGTCTCATTCGAAGGACTGTATGGGAAATGGAGTCAGAACCAATGTTAACTCCGAGGGAAAAATCCCCCTATACCAAAACGGCCCAGCGGAAATTCGAACTCGCAACCCCAGAATCACCAACAACGAACGAACCTTGTTCACCAACATCTTACTCACCTTGTTCAGTCCACGGGATAGGGAACCTCATCTTACTCACCTTGTTCAGTCCACATGTGTGTGAGGTG